>JANSTQ010066443.1:0-13283 GCA_026167885.1 Bergia puertoricense | reverse complement strand
CTTACCTCGTTAAGTGTGTGTTGGAAAAGTGCGTTTTGATGGGACTTTGTTCCCAACCGAGCAGCCAGCTGGTACATGAGTGGAAAGAAACTTACCTCGTTAAGTGTGTGTTGGAAAAGTGCGTTTTGATGGGACTTTGTTCCCAACCGAGCAGCCAGCTGGTACATAAGAGGAATAAACTTTCGCGACTGTAGCTTCATCGACCCATCCTGCAACATGTGTCACACGTTATCGTTAAACAATGGATTATGAATCCTATGGATATAATTTTGTTTCGTGAACTGGCCAAGAAAAGTTCCACCAAGGAGACTCGAAATGAAAAAATCAACTGACATAATAATTATATTAGAATGGTGATAATCGTAGCAGTAATAAAAGTAATAATAATAATAATAATAATAGTAATAACAATACTGAATGTAACAAAAAATCATGGGACGCATTTTCCATTTATATCTATATCTAAAATATAACTGTTTTTTAAGGAAACTAACCCAGAAACTAAGAACAAGTGATTCAAAAATGTACATTTTCAGATTTAAGAAAGTTAAATCTTTTTACGAGGCAAGTGGTTCATTAAAGCTATGACACCCCCCCCCCTCCCCCAGCGCCCGAGTTCTGGCGTGGGTACTTGAAAAAAAGGTGTGTTCACATTTGTGCCCAGCAAGAATCGTACTCGGGCACCGTGCTCGGGCACCAAGTGTGAACGCAGCCTAACACAGTTGACAGACCGAGGTTTGAACTAACAGTTAGGCTTACCAGGGTTCCTATAGGTCTCAAACGTTTTCAGTTTTCAAGGACTTTTCAAGGAAAACTAAATTTTCAAGGACTCATTTTGCAAAGAGCAACGTTTTCGAAAATTGTCAAACTTTCTGAAAACTTTTTCGACAGTTCCTTTAGTTCTTCATTGATTTTCAGAAAACTGTCAAAAAAACTGATAAAATAAACTCTGAAAACTTTCTTATTAAAAATTTCCGAAATGTTTTGGAACACACCCGAATATTTTAAAAAATTGTCGTGTAATAAACAATTTTTTCTTCGTAATAGATGGTTGACCTGTCAATATGGCTGGGTATTTTTAATCACTGAGTTGTATTTCAGCCTGTCTAAAGGCTCAAATCTGTTTGTCAGCTTCAGTCCTACTACACTCTTGATTAATATTTTTCGAACAACTTTATTGTTTAATCCTTATTGGTTCTAAAAATACGTTTTTTTAATGGTGAAAGCCAAAATGAACATTGATCTTGTGGTTTAAATTGTTTAATATATCCGATGATCAGTTACTGATTTGCCTTTTTTATTTCAGCAACATTATAGTTGTCTTTACAGTTTTAATACCAAGAGACTGAAACCAATTGTAGAATGGCACACATTTTAGATATCCTACTGATGATCAGTTACTGATTTGCCTTTTATTTCAGCAACATTATAGTTGTCTTTACAGTTTTAATACCAAGAGACTGAAACCAATTGTAGAATTGCGCACATTTTAGGTATCCTACTGATGATCAGTTACTGATTTGCCTTTTATTTCAGCAACATTATAGTTGTCTGAACAGTTTTAATATCAAGAGACTGAAACCAATTGTAGAATGGCACACATTTTAGGTATCCTACTGATGATCAGTTACTGATTTGCCTTTTATTTCAGCAACATAGTTGTCTGTACAATTTTAATCTTATTGATTGTAGCGGAAGAGTCATGTAAATGGAACTACAATAAAGGCCTTATTATTATTACTATTATTATATCAATGACTGAACGTTTTGAATACATTTTACAAGAAATATCAATAGCGATAAGATTATAGAAAGACGTTTCGACGTCTTCATGACATCATTGTCAAGTCCAAGTACAGAATCAGTGATTTTAAATTCAAACATGAAAACAGAATATTTAGAATTATACAGAATTATTATTATATCCTCTGATTTTTTTTAATGTTTCGGACTTACAACAACGTTTTCTTTGTAAATAACGATTGCGATGTTGATTGTCGGCTATCGCTACATGTAAGCATTTTTCTTTTGTTCCTCATTTTTCTAACAATATGAACTGAAATGTCAATACTTATAATGAAACGTCACTGCAAAAAGAATGTAAACAAAGAGGGTTTGTTTTTTTAGTTAAATAAACA
Source organism: Bergia puertoricense (assembly GCA_026167885.1). Lineage (NCBI taxonomy): Eukaryota > Metazoa > Cnidaria > Anthozoa > Zoantharia > Parazoanthidae > Bergia > Bergia puertoricense. The sequence goes on along the minus strand of JANSTQ010066443.1, from coordinate 11,145 downwards.
ACGGAATTATTTTGATTTCTATTTTTATTGTTAGATCTTAATGAAAAGGGAATCTTTGGTTTTTTAGTTAAATAAACAAAGCAATTATTTTGATTTCTACTTTTATTGTTAGATCTCAATGAAAAAGGAATCTTTGTTAAACTCAGTGGGGATGAGTGTCGTCGTAACTTGCCAGTTAAAAACTTTGTACAAGGTTCTAAAAAGAAATAAAAAAGCGTTCACAAAAGAAGGTAAAAAAACCCGATCGACGCAAAGCAGGATCTTACATTAAAAAGTTTCAAGTTATTACTTTTCATCATATTCAAGCAGTTTCTTTTCTTAAGAAATCGGAAAAAAAAATACCAAAGATTTGATAGATAAGAGAATGCTATGCCTCCAGTTTTGCTATTCCTATCACCTGTACATCAGCGAGTTCTATTGCCGGTTCTGTTATATGTGCTGGTAAGTTTATAATCTGATTCTTTTTAAAACGGTTACATATTATACAGCAGGCGCTAAAGAAATTTCGAACAAGCTGTTTAAATCCTTTACGAAAATTGTTGTTAAAAGTTATACATATAAGTGGATTGCCGGCACAAGAACTAAAAGTTAAAAGACCTGAAATAACATCGAAGGTCCATTTCGAAATTTCTGTCACGTTACGTTTCTCTATATACATTTTTATTGACGCTCCAAGGAACGGACACCATGAGACTGCAAACGTAATCATTAAAGTAACAGCCATATAAGTCACATTGCGGTTTGTTCTGTCTCTGATTTCCTGGTTAGCAGCAGAAGGATTACCAGGAAGCTTACGTTTCCATAGTCTGACCAAAATAGCAGGATAAAGAACGAATACCGCTAGGCTCGCAACACATACTTGAAGACTGAAAACAAGCATTAAAAGTATAATCTGGAAACCATCTTCTTCCGCCCAGCAAACTGTTATACCTTCCTTTTCAAATAATTTTGCTATGATAAGAGATGGGAACGTGAAGGCGATACCAATGAACCAAATCACAGTAAGCGTGACGAAAGGCCTTCTGGTTGATACCGGCCGCTTAGTCGGAAAGAAAACGGCCCCAAAACGGTCCAACGCAATGGCAACAAGACTCAGTATGGAGACACTACTTGATATGACCCAACTTCCATGTGACACTTTGCAAAGAACAAGACCTGTTGTCGAGTCTTGATGAAATGGCCATCGACCAACTACAAAGGCTACCAACTGAATAGGAGAGCAAAGCAAAGTCGCAAGTAAATCGGAAGCAGCAATATTGACAACAAACAAGTTCATAGCGGTTCTCAAGTTAGCATTCTTTACTACTACGGTAATGACGAGACTGTTGCCAATGATAGAAAGTGCAAAGGTTAAAATATGAATTGATGATATGATAAAAACAACTGCAGTATTCCAAGTTACTCGTGTTCCATTTGTGAGGTTTACAGTTGCCATATTCTGTTGTTTTTCAAAATCCGTTGTGATGTTTTCCGTCTTGAAATGATTTTTCTGCGACGAATTGGTATCCCCACCCGTTTGGGAAAAACTATCAAACACCAACACAATTACTTTCTTTAAAATAGATAATTTGTAAAATACGAATGTGGAAACTGAATGCAAACGCTTTCACATAAATGTGCACGCTTTATAAACGACATTTGGCTTTCTTCTATGAGCCAAAATAAGCGTCGCATTTATGGAAATTCCACGAAACATCACGTGAATTATTAAACTTTCGGACCAATAAAATGGGCTTTCTCTCTAAATCACAATTACTATGTTTACTTTCGGCTGTCACTACATATTGTAGCAGTAGTTTTTCTTTTTCATTTTATTAAAAGTATAAACTGAAAATCATAATATAACCAAACGTCATTCAGAAAGTGATTATCAAAGCAAACAAAGGGAACTTTATAAAACAGTCGCTTTTTTATTTACCTCGCGTCAAATAAACAAAAGAAGGTATGGTTCTTCTCATTGAAGATGTACAATAATTAAACTTTATTGAACGTTATTGTTAAAGAGTAAAACTGTTGTAGTGGAAGACGTTTCAGAAGAAATATGAATGCGTAAAATGTTTGATTTCGTATATTCTCGCACATTTCTTTTGTTTGAAACTTTGAAAAAAACATCAAATTTGATAGCTGAATTAGATTTGGACTAACATAATGCATGTGGATCTAAGATCTCCAAAAGCTCATTATATCCTACATGGCAGCATGAGAGAAACCTGCTTCAGTTGTATGAGAAAAGGAACAGGAAGCTTCAAAATATGATCAGTGGAAGAAATCCATTTGTCCTGAGGAGGAATTTAAGACATTTTAAATCCTGAACAAAGACCTTTTCAAGTCCTTAAAAATTTAATATTTACATTAAAACTTTTTAAGACTTTTTAAGGATCATGGGCAACCTGTTTTACTGCCAGATTTTTATTAAAAAGTATAATCTCTGTTAAGCTCTCAGTGAGGTAGATTGCAGTTATAATGACGGTGGTGGTGAAGAGCATTTACAAAAATAACGAAACAATTCGAGAAATGCCTAGCGGACTTTTACATTAAAAGAATTTCAAGTTAACACTTGTCCTCATATTCTGCCACAGTTTCTTTGCTTGAGAATTCGGAAGGAATAACGATTTAGTAGATAGAAGAATGTTAAGCTTCGAGTTTTGCTATTCCTATCACCCGAACACCTGCAAGTTCTACTGCCGGTTCTACCGTCGCTACATAACGGTTTCTTTCAGTTCTTCACTTAAAAAAAAAAAAAACCTTGAACTGACAACTGTGTAATAATTAACCGCCACTTTGCAAGGAGAACACGACTAACGGAAACAATAACGGAAGAGTTTAATCTGTTTCTAGTATACGTAGTTATATAAACAAAACGAAATTGTTTGAGTTTTAATAAATGCTGATAATATAGGAATCAGTAACCTGTCATGCTCTAGGCTGCAGTCAATCTTATCTTGTACAAAGAAATAAGTATTTGAAAACAACTAAACTGGTTGACTTTAGATAAAAGGCGTGCCTGTAACAAGGTCAACCTCGTTATGAAATACACACAATTTCAAACGCCGAGTCATCTGTCTGATTTATTTACAAGGCAAACAGCAACCACTCATATAATACGAGAAACAATGATTTTTTAATTTTATCGAAAGTAAGAACAAATTATGGGAAAAGAACATTTCTATTCAGCGGCGTAGGTCTCTTTAATTGCTTACCTCCAACGTCGTAAAACTTTTGGAAAACTATCAAGGGAATTGTTTAAAGTAGATAACCTTTAGTAATTTTATATAATGCTAGTTTTATCCATTGTAAAGTAGGTTAGCTTTTTAGTGATCATATACTCTAGTTTTAACATAATTTTAATATTTAAACTTTGTAAATTTTATCGTATACACATGTTAGTTTTATCCTTTCTATAACAGATTAACACTTTTTGATTGTATGTTCCATCTTCAATCTAATTTAAATATTTAAATTTTGTAAATTGTTATTATACATACAGGGCTCCTATGGATATCAGTCCAGAGCTGAAGGGGCTACCCTGGTTAAATAGAGTTTACTACTACTAATACTGAAAAACTTTTAACAACGAAAAAACAAAATGTAACAAACGCAAAGCAGGACTCTTAAAGTAAAACCGTGTCAGAGTACAACTTCAGATCAAACCCGTAGCCAGGTTGTCGCACGGGGGAATTCGTTTATAATGTAGGCATATCATAATTCTGTTGAGTTACCGAGCGTCTGAGGCGCAATTTTCTAGGGGGATATGAGCACGGTCCCCATTCAAATTTTTAAAATCCTTTGCTCTGAATCGAGTTTTTGTTGATTCTGAGAAGATTCTTCGAACCCATCCGCACCCCAAGCACAACAGAGAGGAGGGGAGGGGGTTCGTCCGAATCCCCCGAACTCCCCCAGCCTACGGTCCTGCAAATCATATTCTGTCACTGATTTTTGCCTCAGTAATCAAAAACGCTACCAACAATTTAGTTGCTATGCCTCGAGTTTCGCCATTCCTATTGCTTGTACATCATCGAGTTCTATCACATGGGCTGAGAAGTTTCCAACGTGATTTTTCTTAAAGCAGTTACCAATTCTACAGCAGGTAATGGAGAAATTTGGAAGAAGCTCTTTAACGCCTTTACGGAAATCGCTGTTAAAAATAATACATATAAATGGATTGCAAGCACACGAATCATACGTTAAAACGCTTGAAATACCATAAAAGTTTGATTCCAAAATTTGTTCCATGTTATATGTCTCTTTATCTATTTTCATCAACAATCCAAAGAATGGAAACCATGAGACAACAAACGTAATCATTAAAGTAACAGCCATACAAGTCACCTTGCGATTTGTTCGGTCTCTGATTTCCTGGTTAGCAGCACAAGGATTGCCTGGAAGTTTACGTTTCCATAGTCTCATCAAAATAGCAGGATAAAGAACAAATGTCGCAACTGCCGCCAAACCTATTTGAAGACTGAAGATAAGAAACAAAAGCATCATCTCAAAAACAGTCTCTTTTGCAAAGCAAAATGCTTTACCTTTCTTTTCATATATTCCTGATACAAGAAGAAATGGGAACGCCAAGGCGATGCAAAGGAACCAAATCACTGTAAGCGTTACGAAAGGCCTTCTTGTTGACAATGGACACTTAGTCGGGAAGAAGACAGCCAAGAACGGTCCAAGGCAATGGCAACAAGACTTAATAGGGAGACACCACCTGATAAAATCTAGATTGCGTTGGTCATTTTGCAAAGAGGAAGACCTGCCGTCGACCCTTGAGGAAATGGCCATTGACCAACAAAAGTGACTGCCGTTTTAAATGGTAAGGAGAGCATGGTCGTTAGTAGATCTGATGCCGCGATGTTGACAACGAGCAGGTTCATAGTAGTTCTCATGTTAATATTCTTTATCACAACAGCGATGATGAGAGTGTTACCAATGATAGAAAATAAAAAGATTAAAACTTCATATGGTACGAGTAAAACAGTGGCAGTATTCAAAGTTACGTTCGTTTCATTTGTGAGATTTATTGGTGCTATTTTCTGTTGTTTTACAAAATGCGTTGTGATTTTGCAGGTATTCCGTCTTAACCGATTTTTCTGAGACCAATTGATGTTTGCTTGTACCTGCCTTGGATTTACTGCTAACACTAATGCTGTTACATTTTTTACAATAGATCTTTAGTAAAATAAAAATGCCGACATTAATTGTAAAACGCTTTTTAGAAATATGAACGCTTTGTAAACGAGGTTTCTTCAAAAAACCAAAATGAGCATTGACTTTATGCTAATTCAACGATAAATCTGATGAGTTATTAAATTTTATTTTTTCTTACGAAAATAACAACTGCGAGGTTTAATCTTGGTGGTTGCTACATGTTGAGCTTTTTCCGTTTTTCACCAATCTAGTAAAGTAGTAATTGAAAACTGTAATAATCAAGAGCAACTCTACATAGAGAACCTGATTAAAGGAAACAAACACGTGAGTTTAATAAAACAGTAGTTAAATAAACAACATGAAGTATACTGTAGTTTGAATTTTATTAAAACCTGATAATAAAGGAATCGGTGAAACCGTCATGATGTGGCTGCACTCACGCCAATTTTTATCACCCAAACAAATAAAACAAAGTTTCAATTTTTATTACTTAAGCTATGGAAGAATTAAAGATGAAAACGCTTGAAAATAGACTGAGAATGTATGAATGTAAGAAACTGATGCACAAAGTTGGAAATTGAACAGTTTAGATTTGGGTTCACATAAGGCATGGAGATCTAATTTCTTTGTTTGATGTACAGTAACAGTTTGTCTAAGGTCTCGGTAACTTTGTACAAATTTTATTTTGATTTGACATATATTCATAACTTAAGTGTACAAGAAAGGAATTTTGCCGTTCTTTACTCTTAAACGATTTCCAACGATTTGACACAGTACGTTATACTAGTCAAACCTTTGATTTATAGTCATTATATGTTTTAATGGAAATAACTTGACATCATATAAGTTACGTCTTAAGTTTCAAAATATGTTATAACAACAAGAAGTTTGATGTTTTTGTTGTTTGACTAAACGGCCTCGAAAACCTTCGGTTGTGTATTTGTGTACATTATGTAACCAAACAGAAATTCTATGTGCAAAACCATTAAAAAAAAACCCCACGAAATTCTGTCCGAAAATTTATTAATGATTAGGTGTTTTATAGAATTTAGTGATTCCTTCGCTGGTATCTCAGCCTGTTCGTTAAGCAGCTAATACCTACTGTGCACAGCAGACGCACGTGTTTTGAAAAAGTTCATTAAAATCTTAAGGGAAGACCTTATTAAAGATTATACATATAAATGGGCTCAAAGCACACAAAGTGAAAATTAAAACAGCCGAAATAAGATTCAAGAGAATTGTCTTATTATGTACAACATTGTCTTGAGTTCTTTTAACAAAGTACTTCACCGATCCTCCAACGAACGGAAATCAAGAGATGACAAACGGAAACATTAATATGCAATGGTCAGTGTCCCATTTTTTAAATTGCAAAAGAAGGATTGCCAGAAACTTTACATTTAATGCAAACGCTTCTATGAATGTGGAAGTTTTCTAAAACGCCATTTCGTTTTCTTCTAAAAGCCAAAAAAACATCTTTAACGAAAAAATAAAATGTGACAAACGCAAAGCAGGACTTTTAAATTAAAACCGTTTGAGGATGTAACTTCAGATCACGCCTGTAGGCTGGTTGTTGCACGGGCGGATAACGGTTTTGAATGTGGGTGGGCCATAATTTAGTCGAGAGAACTTACGATCGTCGGAGACGCAATTTTCTAAAGGGATCATGGGCCTGGTTCCCTTGCAAATTTTTGAAAGCAATTGCTCGGAATTGAGTTTTTGTAGATTCTGAGAGGAGTTTTTGAACCACATTCCAAGCGCAAAAAGAGAGAGGAGGGGGGAGGGGGGGGGGGGTTGTCTGAAGCTTCCCCCCCCCAGTCTACGGGCCTGCAAATTATACTCTGTCACTGATCAATAACACTAGCAACACATAAGTAGGTTTAACGCCGCTATGCCTCGAGTTTCGCCATTCATATCGCTTGTACATCAGCGAGTTCTATTACACTAGCAACACATAAGTAGGTTTAAGGCCGCTATGCCTCGAGTTTCGCCATTCCTAGTGCTTGTACATCAGCGAGTTCTATTACATGGGATGAGAAGTTCCCAACATGATTTTTCTTAAAGCAGTTATTAATTATACAGCAGATGCTGAAGGAAGTTCGAAGAAGTTCTTTAAAGCCTTTACGGAAACCGCTGTTGAAAATTATACATATAAATGGATTGCAAGCACACGAAAAAACCGTTAAAACGCTTGAAATACGAAAATAAATAGATTCTGAAATATGTTCCATGTTATATGTCTCTTTATCTATTTTCATCAACAGTCCAAAGAATGGAAACCATGAGACAACAAACGTAATCATTAAAGTAACAGCCATACAAGTCACCTTGCGATTTGTTCGGTCTCTGATTTCCTGGTTAGCAGCACAAGGATTGCCTGGAAGTTTACGTTTCCATAGTCTCATCAAAATAGCAGGATAAAGAACAAATATCGCTACTGTCGCCAAACATATTTGAAGACTGAAAAGAAGAAGCAAAAGCATAATCTCAAAACCAGTCGGTTTCCCAAAGCAAAATGCTCTACCGTTCTCTTCATATATTCCTGTCACAAGAAGAGATGGGAACGCAAAGGTCATGCCAAGGAACCAAACCACTGTAAGCGTTACGAAAGGCCTTCTCGTTGACAATGGACGCTTAGTCGGAAAGAAGACAGCCCAGAAACGGTCCAAGGCAATGGCAACAAGACTCAACATGGAGACGCCACTTGATAAAATCCAGTTTGCGCTGTTCATTTTGCAAACAACAAGACCCGCTGTCGACTCTTGAGGAAATGGCCATTGACCAACAAGATTGACTACTGTTATGACCGGTAAGGTAAACACGGTCGTGAGCAGATCTGACGCGGCGATGTTGACAACGAGCAGGTTCATAGTAGTTCTTATGTTAATATTCTTGACTACCACGGCAATGATGAGAGAGTTACCAGTGAGAGAGAACACGAAGATTAAAACTTTAAATGTCACGATAAAACCATTTGCAGCATTCAGAGCTACGTTTGCTTCATTTGTGAGATTTTCAGTTGTCATTTTCTGGTTGTTCTTTTCTCAAAATCCGTTGTGATACTGAAAATATTCCTGTTTAATTTTTCTGAAAAGCCTTGATGCTTGTACCCGTGTTGGAATTGTTTAAAACACTAACGCTGTCATTGTTTTTACAAAAGATCTTTGGTAAAACTAAAATTGCAAACACTCTATAAAAATGCGAACGCTTTGTAAACAAGGGTTCTTCTAGAAGACAAAATAAACATTGAATTTATGATAATTCCACGATACATCGTATAACTTATTAAATTTTCTTTTCGTTTTCTGTGTAAAGAGCAACTGTTATATTTATTTTTGGCTGACAGCACAAACAATACCTAACCATTGTTTTCTTCTTTACTTTAATAAATGTATGAACTAAAAATTCTAACATAATTATAAGTTAATAGGAAGTGCACATGATTGAACAATTTCTGTGTAAGAAAAACAGTGCGAGTTTATTCAATCAAAACCCATGTTTTGTCTTTAACCACGCCAACAAGTAAAAGAAAGTCTTCTTTTTTATTGTTGAAGATGAAAACAACTGAGGAGAGACTCGCCGAAGTATAAATGTGAAAAACAAATGCAAAAAAAGGAAACTGAAAAGAAATTTGGACTTACATAAGCCATAGGTAGAAATTTCCAAAAAATTGTCAAAATTGTCAAAAAGTCCTCTGGACAATTTCCGAAGGTTTCCCAAAATTTTTCCACAATTTGTATTTTTCTCTATATAATAAAAAAAAAATTGACCTCGTTTTTATTCTTTGTCACGGCAACAAGCAAAATTCCATACAACTGAAGATTATAACAGCTGAAAAGGGATCGAGATGCATAAGTGTGAGAAACTGAAGCAGAAATTTGGTACAAGAGAAAGTGGGAAAGAAAAAAGTTGGCTCGAGCGGATATCGGAGCGACACCCTGCTCACGTGACAAGTTTCGTGACCATCGAGCTACAGAGGCAACCAATCAGAAACAGTTTTGTTTTCCAAGGTTTAACTAACCTGGCGATCGGACACTTATCGTGCGCTTGGAGTAAGACAATCAACGCGCGCTTTCAGGTCTGCCCAAAAGGTACTATCCCAGAACGCGCTGCGAAATTAGTAACGATTGCTGATGTTTCAGTCTCGTTTTGCTAAAGATACGAATTCTGTAAAATGAACTATTAAACAGACAAGTTCTGGTAATTACACTCAACAAAGAAGTTACTTTTTAGCCCATGCCGACTATAGCTGATAAATTGTATTCAAATATAATGAGTTTTGATAACACTTAGAACTGTTTTAAAACCAACGACTGAAATTTAAAATGGCGGCCATTTTGATATCATTTTGTGCGCGCGCGGTTTTCTGTGATGGTTCCATATGATCAATTGAAACTGGTGTTCCTAGCACGCGAGAGCCGATCACCTGGAGCTTGCATTCTAGTCTGCCTGAGTGGACCTCACTAACTTTGGTACTCCCTTCCCAGAGATATGCCAGAACTCCGGCTCACTAGCCTGCGCACTTTCAGGCAGTGTCTTTTCATTTCATTCATTTATTTATTTTGCCATAAACCACTTGAAATGTTCAATTATCAAGGCAAATACATTTAGTGTAATACACAATATATAAAATATGGACTATAGGCTTCCTAAGAATATAGAGTATACAATGTGAATTTCGGGTACTGAAACATCTTAAACACATTTTTAACATTGTTTCTATTCAACAAAGTTAATGTTAATGTACATTACCTTGATAAAACCCTTCTTATCAATTAATTAGAACTGTAATTCTATTTACTCTTTATTTTAATGCACTAATGATAATTTTAAGGAACTGGTGTTGAAAAAAATCTTGATATTCTATCATCATCATCATCATCATCATCATCACTATCATCATCATCATTATCATCGTCATCATTATCATCATCATCACCATCACCATTACCATCACCATCATCATCATTACCATCATCATCATCATCATTATCATCACAAAAATTACCATTACTAACTTACCTTAATCATTCTGTTAACAAAGTCTGCATTGGCATTGCTAAACCAAATAGAACACAGCCTGAATATTCGCATGTCATATTTGTCCTAAAAGAAAAAAAACCCCAAATGATCAAACATCATTTTTAAGTTGTTCACTCCCAAAGTGTTTGTCAATACATATTTTTATATCTCATCTTGGAGAGTTAAAGTGTATGATTAATATCTTTATTCTCAAAACTATTCAACCTGTTTTATATCGAAACTGTAGGGAGAAGATAGATGTCCACATTAACTAATGGTACACTACTTGTGTTTAAAATTCAGGTTATCAATTTTTGTTGCAACAATAAGCAATACTAAATAAATTTTAACTATTGCTTTCCTGCATAAAAACTTTTATAAAATAGAAAGGGCTTGTCCTATTTCTTCAAGCAACTTTAATAATTTGTAGGTGTTGCTAGTGTTACGTTATCTTACTGCTGGTTTAAATACCCCGGTCATTAAAGCGAGCAGTTGAACTCAATGCTACCTTTATCACTCAAATAATATTTAACATATCTGACTCGTACTTATTTTCATTATTCAAAGTCCTTTCAATATTATTGTAGCGCATTTTGAAACTGGGGCACGTGTACGCTAATGAGGTAACAATTTAAAAATATTTGCCTATTGGCTAAAACTTCATCTTGTAGCTCCGAGAAGAGCTCGGTTTGCTGGCCACTGTTTCACAGCTAAAGACCAGTTTATCTCAGATATATGGAAACTAACATGTCCAAACAGGGGTAATATACCGCTGACATACCCTGACACCCTAACCAGAGACACCGGCTTGTTTTGGAGGAACTCGGGCACGCAGTGTCGGAGAGAGCCCAATGGTGGAACATCGAAGGATAGATAGACAGACTGACAGATAAATAGATAGATTGACAGACAGACAGACAGACAGACAGATAGATAGATAGATAGATAGATAGATAGATAGATAGATAGATAGATAGA
>JANSTQ010066332.1:0-14988 GCA_026167885.1 Bergia puertoricense | reverse complement strand
TAAGACAACATAAGATAAGATAAATAAGACAACATAAGATAAGATAAATAAGACAACATAAGATAAGATAAATAAGAAAGACAAGACAAGATATGATATGATAAGATAAATAAAGGCCATACAAGACACGATATGATACGATACAATACAATAAGATACGATAAGATTAGATAAGACAAGACAAGACAAGACAAAGCAAGGCAAGGCAAGGACGAGACAAGACAAGATACGGACCGATAAGATAAGATAACATAAATAACAGAGCACAACACAACACAACACAACATTACATGACATAACATAAGGCAAGACAAGACAAGACAAGACAAGACAAAACAAAACAAAACAAGACATAACATGAGAAGATAAGATAAGATAAAATAAAACAAGGCATTTAGACGCTACCAATACCCGAGTGGGTGGGCTCGAGTGCTGCGCCAACTTACTGAGCCACGTCACATCCAGGTGTCAAAAGAACTCACCTGCAGCTAGTGTGGTGACCTTGCGAGAGTTGGAGAGCCCATTGTGACGACTGTTATGAGCCCGGATTCTGACGTCATAAGAAATATATGGCTTCAGACCAACCACGAGAGCCTGCGTTTGCTGACCAGCAGCTGTCTCATTCGGGGTAGAACAAGGTGAGCCGGTACACGTTTGGCTGAAGATAACATCATACCTGGAAACAAACACAAATCGTTTATATTTTCAAATAGTTACATGAATAAACACACAGGCAAACGGTGCTGAACCATCATTTTCACCCACGGCTCCAGAATCTCAAATAACGAAGAAGTTCCTTTTCATATTTAATTACCAATCCCTTCTTCTGCTTATGTATAACTCGGAAGTTATCTTTCACCTTAGAATGTCTACATAAGGCTTCTTGGGGCTATCTACTCAAAAATCTTAAGAGGCACCTACATGGTTAATCCATACAAACTGAACTACTGCTTTGTAAAACCAGTTCCCTTTATTTTTACTCAAAGCAAATTGCTCAAAACAATTTAATAAGACAAAGAAACCCTTTTAACAAACAATTATCAATGACACAAAATAGCTCAAACCTTTGTTGATGTGCGTTGATTTGTGCTCACGAAACCCTATTTCCCATATAAACCTTTTCTGCAAGCCGTGATCGAATGTTCTGCGTTCCGTCATTTTATCCTTTGCGGCAACCCTAAGTTTGCTTCAACAGTCATATCTGAGATCAACTTCCATCACCCCCGAAATTAAGGCACTCGTACCATATTCGCAACGTTTAAGCCAGAACTGTGCTTAAATTATCTGTAGCAAAAATTATTTTGGCATTTTTGACGTATTTTGCCGAGAAAAAGGAAGACCGTGCAAATACATTGTAAAACAGCCCCTTTAACGAAAAACTTTAATGTCCCAGAAATCTCCCTTTTAAAATTAACACCCAATACTTCCTTAGAGGATAAATAACCCGAATGATGTCTGCCAACCTTAGAATGGTCCCATGAGGCTTCCTAGGAGCCGCCCACTCAAGGTGAATGGCGGTAGAGTTCTTATCCAGCACGCTGGGGGCGTCAAAGTCAGCTGGTGTTCCCTCAGACGTCTTCTTCCGTATGGTGGCGCTCGTGTTACAGCCACCATCAGTACAGGCCACTACACGCAGGTCGTACGAGGTGAAAGGTTCCAGGCCACTAACGGTCAGACGGAGGAACGAATCGGTGGCGAGATCAGGCCGTCCAGATACCTGGATATTGCAGTCAGGACATTCGCTTTCATGAGTTCATGAGATTAGAAAATCAAGTATTCACGAGAAGAACATCCCATTGTTCTGGACAAAAAACTTTTCGCGTTAAAAATGTATTTTCCGTAAATAGTATAATGAATTTTGTTTTATGAGCTATAAGAAATATCTAAAACGATTTTGTGTTTGAACAAGAGACACATCTTAATCTTGTTTATCAAAAACCTTTCGAGCCAAAACTTTATAGATAGAGACAAAAAACCCAAGCGTACATAACGAGAATATTCCAGTGTTTTCTAAACAAATTAAAAGCATGTAACGTCAATAATTTAGCAGAGCGCATTTAATTTAGTAGTGAATAGAGGCTCCACAACTGGCTCAACTCATTCTTGTTGTGTGTGTGAGGCTAGCACAGTTAGTAAGATCTCTGACTGCCAACCAGAAGGTTCCGGGTTCGATCCCCGGCCTGGTCGAGGGTTGAACTTTGGGCGACCTTCTTTCGCCACACCGTCTGAGGACAGGGACGTTAAGCCGTTGGTCTAGTCTTCTAAAATGCTATCTCAGGGGACTTAAAAGAACCCACACACTTCTCGAAAAGAGCAGGGTAATCCCGGTGTTGTGGTGAGGAACACATGGGAGTGTACATCCTATAGATGTAAATGTGTTACTCTCAATAAAGAAAGTGTCTTTACTTTACTTGTTATACAAAATTCTTTCGAGTGAGAAACGTATTTTCCGTACAAGAGCACTTCAAGACTGATATTAGTAGTAACTTTAAATTTAGCAAATTTCATATCAACTTTATTGGCAGCACATAAAGCCCAAAACAACAAAATCACAACAATATTACAATAGTAGCGGTCACGAGGGGACTGAGCATGGACAGGACTCGTAGAACCTGGCTAGGTGCCCCCTTGTTTACTTAAAATCAAAATGTAAGCGAAACCCAAAAGAATCATTCGCTGAATGGTACAAAATTCCGAAACTCGAAGAACAGCAAAACCAATGTGTGAGCAAGGTTAACTCAGTTGAAAAAATGCACGAACGTTAATCATCCAATAGCGTCATAAGACAATAAGCTTTGCTGAATACTAACATCGCAGCCCTTGCGCTGAATTACATAACTACAGAGTATAAAAATTTTACATGTGTCAAAGGAAATTATTAAATGGTAATATAAATTAGTCACACTTAAGAGAGACTGTCCAGCGTTAACTTTTATCTGTTAAAACAAGTTTGTATTTTACGTCTTTCTTTCTTTCTTACTATCGTTCACCCTGAAACAAATAACTCACCTTCACAGTGTAGTTTCTGATCTCTCCATTTGGTATCTCTGGAACCTTGATCAAGATTTCAAATTTGTCCGCATAAATGCCTGTGATCTCCGGGGGTGGAATGTCCTCGGGCGGTGCCTGGAAGGTATTTACCACTGACCAACTACTTCCCGTACTGCCGGCTCCATTAGTAGATACAACGCGAAACTCATATTTGGAGTAGGGCTTCACAGTGTTATCCACGAAGGAACGCTGGGCTGTGTTTGTTGAGCTATAAACAAGCTTTTCTGGCTCACGCGTTTCTGTCTGTCCAGCCGCAGTTGTAACTTTACGCCTGTATAACCGGTAAGACTGGATCAACCCGTTCGGTTTAACCGGCTCAAACCACGTGATTTGCACACTGCGAGCTGCGATGTTCAGACTAGGGAATGTGGGGGGTCTCTGCCCCTGCGGTGGCGCCTCCAAGGTGCGTGCTCGTGCCAGTTCCCCAGTACTACATGCTCTGCTAGTACACGCTTTGATTTGCACCTCATACCAGGTGTAGGGCTCCAGACCAGTAATGTTGTAGGTTTGTTGAGTACCAACCAGTACTTCCCTCCTGTCTTGGCCCTGGTTCATGTCATAAACCACGTAATACTTTGTAATGATACCATTGCTCAATGCCGGGGGATCCCATCGGGCCAAGATGGCTGTCGGACCTAACACGGTCAACACGGGCACACTCACGTTGTTCGGTGCACCGGGATTAGTTGGCTTGCTAAATCCCGGAGGGCTAGAAACCCGGCCTGCTGAATTTACAGCTGTTACTACGTAGCTATACACCCTGTAAGGGGCAACTGTACGGTCGTCAAATCGAACATCTGATCCAGTGTACACTAACGTACCGTTACGTCTGAGTTCGTAGGTCAAAATGAGCCCATTGGGCTTTAACGGTGGTTCCCAGCGAGCCCTCACCAAGTTGGAGCCTCCCACTGTCAGTACAGGGGCCTTTAGATCCTCAGGAGGGGCCTCCTTGGTTCGGATGGTGGTATTAGCACTACGGGTACAGCCGACATCTGTACAAGCACTTACCGAGTAAATGTACTCTGTGTAAGGGCTTCGACCACTTACAGAGAAGGTCTTATCCAGCCCCGAGTACACTCGAGAACTACCTTCGTACAACTCGTATTTGATTATGATGCCTGTTATGAAATGGAAAATTTAAGAAAGAAAGTAAGTGGGTGAGTAAGTAAGTAAGTAAGTAAGTAAGTAAGTAAGTAAGCAAGTAAGTGGGCGAGTAAGTAAGTAAGTGAGTGAGTAAGTAGGTAAGAAGTAAGTGAGTAAGTAAGTTAAGTGAATGACTAAGTAAGTAAGTGAGTAAGTAAGTGGGTGACTAAGTAAGTGAGCAAGTGAGCAAGTAAGAAAATAGGTAGGTAAGTGAGCGAGTAATTAAGCAAGCAAGAAAGTTAGTAAGTATGTACGCACGTAAATAAGTAAGTAAACAAGGAACTAAATAGGTAAGTGAGTGAGTGAGTGAGCAAGTAAGTAAGTAAGTAAGAGTAAATAAACAAGAAAACACGTACGTAAACCTTTATTTTTACAGGAAAGTTCCTTCTGTTTTACAAAAAACTGCCATCAGTAAAGGCCCGAAAAGATGAAAAGATGAATGAACTCGGAGAGTCAGAACAGAAAGTGAAACACACGACATGCTAAGTACTAGTTCTATCATTTGAACTAATCCCACTTAAGTGAAAATATCGCCCCTGCGTAATACACAACACTCACTTGAAATGGATATGGATAAAAACAATATAGAGAGTTAACCCTACCGAGCCCGAGGGGGCACCCCCCCCCCCCCCCTTCCTCCTCACCAAGGCCTAGGAAACTCCAAAAAGTACTTGCCAAGTAAAAGACATTCTGGATCGTTGTCATTTTCTCTATACACACAGACACAGAAATATACAGACACATAGACACAGAAACACATTCAAACACTCACACACACGTATTGACACACATTTACACAGACACAATCACTCTCTCACGAACAAACAATTCTTCATAGACAAAAACACACACAGACAGACACAAACACGCGCGCGCTCGCATGAACACTGTACCGTTTGACTTGCCAGGCTCCGTCCAGTCAGCCCTGATCGCTATGGCACTAAGTGCTGTCAGTACCGGCGGCGCAACCTGCTCCGGTGCTGCCTCAGCAGTCTTGCCATACCCGGAGGGGCTTTCCGTACACCCTCCCCCAGTACACGCGGATACCGTATAGCTATACACAGTAAATGGCTCTCGGTTGGTATCAGTAAAGTTCACCTCTTCACCCTTATGAACCGTGCTGCCATTCCTCTCAACGAAATAAAATGCTACAACCCCGTTGGGTTGAGCTGGTTTAACCCATGTCACTAGAAGTGTCTTAGCATCAATTTGAGTGACAATGGGCGTGTCAACAGCTGCTGGTTTCGCTTCTTTAGTCTCAACCGTTGTCCAGTCACTGTCTCCGCTCCCGGCACTATTGACTGCCCTTATCTTGTATTCATAGCGGGTGTACGGCTTCAGCCCTACGTCCGTGTACTGGTAATCCGTCATATTAGTCTCATTAGTTGCATACGCAACTGTTACGCCTGGAGCGTTCACGGCGCGTCGCCTCCGCGCATTCAACGAATTTTCCTGCCGCAAGACCTCATAACGTGTGATGATGCCATTAGCGACGGCTGGAGGCTTCCAGCCAATCACAACCACGGTGGCATTGATGAATGGGAAAGTGGGGGCTCCCTGCCCCTCAGGTAGTATCTCGGCAGATGTGATGGTTTTTGGTTCTCCCTTTGTGCAGCCTACTCCAGTGCACGCTTCTAGCTGAAATTCATACGCTGTGAATGGCTGAAGCTTTCTGACTGTATATTCGCGGTCGATACCACGGTATATCTGTACGCCATCTACATAGAGATTGTAGCCCGTAATGTGACCATTTGGACTGCTTGGCGGGTCCCAGAATAGGCGCATACTCCTGCCATCGGGACTCTTGTCTGCTTGTAGAGGCCTGATAGCAAAAATAATTTTCAATTAAAACATTTTAATACGAGCATTAAAGTTTCTCTTCCAAACACGAAGGAGTGCCTAAGTATTTAGATCATCGTTTACACTTCCCCTCATGTCTAGTGACTTTCAAGATGTCAGAAAGCCAGAAATTGCGGGGGAGGTATTCGAGGCAGGACACTTATTTAAGTTTCTGACGTTTTGAATAAGAACATAATTTGTACGACTTTAACAGAAAACTGTTTAAAATTAAAAAAAGTTTCACAACGAACTGTAAATAGAATTAAAACTTCAAAGAATTCCTGACGTATGGGGAAGGAAAGATTTTAATTGGCATACTTAAATTGGCGCAAATTGACGATGTCATATAACATGTGTCCTTATCTGAACTACAGGTACTGTTTTTGATTGATTGGTTGATTGATTGATTGGTTTATTGGTTGATTGAATGATTTCTTGGTTGATTGATTGATTGATTGGTTTATTGGTTGATTGAATGATTGAATGATTGCTTGGTTGATTGATTGATTGATTGATTGGTTGATTGATTGATTGGTTGATTGATTGGTTGATTGATTGATTGGTTGGTTGGTTGATTGATTGATTGATTGGTTGATTGATTGGTTGATTGATTGGTTGATTGATTGATTGGTTGATTGATTGATTGGTTGATTGATTGATTGATTGGTTGATTGATTGTATACTAACCGGATACCAGAGGGGGGAGCCTCCGATGTCTTGGCAAGAGCCGGTGGACTTGAGCCCTCCCGTCTTCTGTTAATGGCCGCAATCATAAACTGATAGCTTGTACTGGGTTTAAATCCATTCACCGTGACATTAAACACTGTGTGCGTGACACGGGCTGCTACAGTCACGTTATTACTCAGTGACGGGAACTCCTGGTAACGCAACTCATAGTGTGTTATAATACCATTGGGTTCTTGCGGTTGTTGCCAAGAAGCTGTCACAGCCGTTGAGTTCAGAACATGAATATCGGGGGCTCGAATACCGGAGGGCGGGCCTTCCAGGGTGCGTACCTCCCGCCACGTACTGATACCCGCTCCTGCACTGTTTCTTACTCGTACCCGGTAGGAATAAACCGTATACCCCCTGAGAGAGCCACCACTATTAAGACAAGATGTCCTCAATCCCTGGGCTCTAGTTGTGACACACACGATTTGTGGGACCTCGTTTGTAACTTTCCGCTCAATCTCGTACTGAGTCAAAATACCATTTGGCGTGGTCGGACCGCTCCACGATATCTCTACGACATTCCATTCCCGTGGGATTAAACTCGGTGGTCCCTGCCCCTGGGGAGGAGCCTCTAGGGTACATCCCGTTGATGCATCTCCGGCTCCGCATCCCTTGACGGTACACGCGCGTACGCGGAAGTCGTAGCACGTAAAGGGTTTAAGACCGTCAACAAGTTTACTCCTAACGAGAGCCGTCGAGTATTGGTCCTGACCAACCATGAGTATGTACCGAGTGATAACACCATTCGGCTGACTTGGGGCGTCCCACTCGGCGTATATGGACGAAGAGGAGCGTGGAGTCAGACGTGCCCGCGCGATTCCCTCAGGTGAGCTCTCTGGCGTAGTGGCACTGACAAGGACACTTCGAGTACTGCCCCCACCAGTAGTAGACTCCACGGAGTAGTTGTACATCGCAATAGGCAACAACCCAGTATCAGTGAAGTTACAAGAAACCTTACCACTGCTTTTCGTGATACACGCATCTGTGCCGTTATACACGGCTGTTCCCCCCCTCCAGAGTGTGTAATACCGGATTATACCATTGGGTGTATCAGGTAATGTCCAAAGAGCTTCTATAGAGCGCGCGCTCCGCACAATAAGATCTGGAGGATTGACTCCCTGTGGTGCAGCCTCCATTGTTAGCCCGCTGGCTGGGGGACCAGCGGTACATCCCACTATAGTACATGCCACGACACGAAAGGTGTAGCTGGTGTAAGGCTTAAGTCCGCTGACCACTAAACTCATATCCAATCCTTTATCGTTAGGGTTGAGGTGTATCGAGTACGAACTGTTTATTACCTGACTAACATTGTATCGCACAATAATGCCGTTCGGTTTTGAAGGTTTGTGCCAGGACACGTTAAGAGATGAAGAACTCACAGCCCAAATAGTTGTCGCATTGACGTACGCCGGTGCATCCTGACTCGTGTAGACAACCTGTTCCGCATTTCGCTCTGTACACTGAGTTGTACACGCCTCCAGCACATACAGATAACCTGTGAAAGGTTCCAGGCCATCGGCGTCAGTGAAACTAAGGTTCAATCCCGTATATACGATCTTGGTCACCAGGGGGTTTTGCTTAACACGCCTGAGGCGGTACTGGCGGATGATACCATTGTGTTTGGACGGGGGCTTCCATGTGATACGGATGGCTGTTGACGATATGACAGATGGAACAGGGGGGTCAAGTCCCTCGGGGCTGGCCATCAGGGTACGATTCTCCGCTACTTCACTGCTGACATTCCCCGCGTCATTGATAGCAACTACATAGTAGCTGTACACAGTGTGAGGAGCGAGGTTTGTGTCGGTGAAGCTCAAAATGTTAGGATTCAGTTGATTCTTAAGGACTTCTCTGAAGGTAGAGCCACACTGTTTGGGTGGAGTTGTGGCAGTGGGAGTAGGTTTATAGTACCCACTTACAACCCCACAGTACTGCGAGCTACGGTCAAAGTCACACCGATTACAGTACGCCTTGGTTGCGTCAGTCTTGTTACAGACCACACTGCTACCACAGCCGGTTTGAACTCCGCTTGATCTATCTGCGCATGTCTCTGACGTGGCGTTGTATCCGTTCTTGTTACAACAACTAAGGTCGCTGGAAACTTTACTTGTGCTGCAGCACTTCTCATTTGACCTCGTCTTTTCAGCAGCACTGGAATAGTTGTAAACCTTCAAAAGAGACAATCAGTAAGTTTAGCAATGCTTTTCAAATTAAAAGGGCACTTTCACGGCTTTGCGCATGCTCCAAATTTGTAGACAAGAACACTCAGTTATAAGCTTAAATATCTATAAAAAGACACTATTCGGTTACCAATCTAAGAATTTAGATAGGCAAAAAGTACGGATAGTTTGTCTTAGGAGGCGATTAAATTTGATTGTAATTATTTGCCCTGTTGTGGATCGTGTTATTAGTGAAGCTCCGGGCCTGAACACAAAGTTACGAATTGATTTAAAAGCACGAAAACTTGATTAACATGATTCATCAAAGGTCTTTTTGGTAGATTAAGATGTTTTCTTTAAAAGTTTCTAAGCCAAATAACATAAAAGTCGAACTTCTGAAAAAGAGAAACTCCAATGATTCAGCAATGAAAGACTCCTTTAAAGTTAATAGAATTGTGTCCACGTTTTGGCCAAATCTTCAAATCTTGCGTTCTGGCCTTCAAATTATTTACTTCCGCCTAAAATATTTCAGAATAAAAAATTATGAAAGACAAAAAACCATCGCAAAATAATGGCTTTTCAAATTAAATTTTAATTTACTTGCAGGTTCGAGATTTCCACTTTTGAATATCTCGTCTGGAACTTGAAATCTACAACGACGATCTTCTAACTAGCTATCTGTATGGTTCTCCCATGTAGTAATTCTTAACCAGACATCAGTTATCCAGTTTGCCATAAAAACTGAAAAGACTGAAATAGAAGTTAGAGCTTCCAAAAAAATTCTTTCTTTCCTGCTTTAACTTACGTCCATTATTTCTGTGTTCTTTAAAATCAACGTCACGAACGTAAATAGCTTTATGATTAAAACTGCATTTGCAGAATAAAATGCTATCTGAAAAGCACGGAAATAATTTAATAAATTATTGTAGCTACCTTGACGCTGCCCGAGGGACTCTTGCAACAAAGGCTCCGGTCAGTTGGCACGTATTGCGACCCACAGCAGCTCATACTCGGATCCAGGTCATATGCCGCCCCTCGATCACCATCCTCGCAACAGATTTGCACGGCCGCCACAACTTTCCCGCCACAACACTGCAGCTGTCGCCCCTGCTGTAGCCCGTAGAGAACCCCGCATACACAAACTTGTGAGCCGTTCGTATAAGGTGTGTCGCCACAGCACGCGTTACCCAGACCAGTCACGTGACCACTGCCTTTGGAAGGGCAACATTTATAGCCGGAAGGAACTCGGACATAGTTACCATAGCAACACTGGTAATCAGACCGCTGGTTGTGGAATGCATGGCCACAGCAGACGTCTGTGGGCGAATTTCTAACTAAGTAGCTCTTTCCACAGCAAACTTTAGTGGCATCTTTGTCGTGAAGCGCTCCATCGCAACAAGTCTAAAAAGAAAAAGAGTAAATGGAAAGTGTAACTAAAACTTGTCATAGGCTTTACGCGGCTCAGTGTTCCATGTGATTTAATATACCGTTCTTACTGGTGTCTTGCTGAACTCAGCAGTTGTTCTCTAGAGTTACTTCGTCATTAAGAGCTGCGGCGAGGTAATATTGAATAACAGATAGTGTAAATGCTCTTACCCTTGGGGAGGGGGAAAGGGGGTCGATAGTTTAATGGTATCATTTTCGGAACCTAAGTTTGACTTGAGGGTATAGTCTCTTGCATTTTAGTAATTTCTAGGTATCATTTGGACTTCTTTTTAATAATACAAGTCATTTCTAAGGAAAAAATTGCCGTTTATGAAAGAAATTCTGAAGAAAATGTTATAAAATTCAAAAGGCATAGAAGCTGTCCTTTTGCGAATCGAATAAACCAAAAATTCGGGGGTATCAAATACGGCTAGTACTATTTGCTAGTTATTTAGGTTTAAGGTTTAACTCAAATTGTGTACCCCTGTCGTTTTCTCCGGAAGTCCCCACCCCATCGTTTTGGGGGCTCTTACCTTCTGTGCAGGGTCGTAGCACACTGTGCCACAAAGTTGATAGGCCAGCGGACACTCGATATATGTACAAACAGTGTCAGGTGTGGGCCTGCCAATAAAAACACTACTGATCAGTAAACAACAACATTATACTTCTATTCCACTTCAGAGTTGCATTTTTCTTTTAAAAAAAGTATTAAAGACAAAGAATTGAGATCAAGAGATAAACGGTGAATATCTGAATTCACCATAAGGGGTCAAAAGAGCCGGATTGGTTAATTGAGAGCATCAAAATATTTTCAAAGTCGCTATCACAGATCAGGTTTTACTTCAGTATTTCAGGTTTAAGGGGGGAAAACACCACAAAGTTACGGCAGCACATGTAAGACTGACGGCCACAAATTGAAAGCAGCACATGGTAAAACACAAAACCTATGCGATGCTTTCAAAGGCGGTACAGTGGAGTATTTTATGAGTCATAAGTTTTGTCACAATTTACACCGCATGACTATTTTGTGTGGCAAGTAAGTTGTTCCACAGTTGCAATGGATGCGAATCTTTTTCATACGATGCTCGTAAGCTTTGGCAAGTGCTCAATAACGTTCTCAAAAATAAGAGACTTGCTGATTCATGAAAGTTCTGAAACACTTTTAAGAAGAAACTTCAATTATGTTTAACATGCTTTCTACCATGTCAAAAGACACTTAGTTGTACACGAACCGTGAGATAGCAAGGAACGCACAACGGTTGTTAATGCTATCCTCTAAGTGGCTTTGTTCTTTACAACACGAGATAAAAGCAAGGATTCAAAGAGATTACACTAGGCGCCATGAGACAGCACAAGGCATCTTCAGCAAAGCACTGATATTTCCAACAGTTTATTTGCTTACCCAGTGGGACAGTCCTCGATCTTCCTTCTAAACAATTGATATCCAGACAAGATGCCGTTGGGACGGGTGGGAAAGGCTAAAATTATTCAAACACAACAATATTTGAGACAAAGAATCACTAGAGGAAAGCAAATAAAACTATCAATTTCAGTTCCACTACACAGTACACAAAATATATCCCATCCGGTTAATTTTTATGGTGTTGGCCGGACGCCAGGACTACATAAATACAACATAAATTGAGACAAAGAATCACTAAAGGAGAGCAAATAAAACTATCATTTACAACTCTACGTGCCATATTTGTGTTTGTGCTTCAATTTAAACAAGAAAGTGGCAGAATCATCGGCGGAATAATTATTCTTTATAGACTGTCCGTTTGTCCATAGCTAACAGAGCAAAACGGTTATGAAACTAGGCCATTCTCTTTGTTATATGTTATTGTTCTCTGTTTCTTTTGTTCGTTGGCCTTGACCAAGCACAACAACACAAAAGGTATTGAAATGCATATGTACGACTAACCAGTAGAAACGTTTGAGCTCACGTGTAAAACAAAACAATGTGCACGGTCACGGTTTGCTCAACAAAAAACAAAGCAGCTTTATACACTCCTTTTGAGCTTTGTTGAGCTTGACAACCAGTTAGTTATATCAACTATTGTTTGTCAGAAAACCTTTCCGTCAGTTTCATCTGCTGCTTAGCAGTTCACTCCTTACTCAGATTTTAATTTAACACTTTCGATCTTTAGATTGTCAAATCATCACCTGTCTACAAGCATTTCATAAAAATATGTTGACAATACTATACGCCGTCTTAGAAAGCTTGGAGTGTATTTATGATCAATTCCTTAAATCTCACAAACTTTCAACATATTTTTTCTTGATAGTGTAAAGAAAATATAGGTATTGATATATGTGGGGAAAGTGATGGGTATTGATAGGTATATGTGGGGAGAGTGATGGGTATTGATGGGTATACGTGGGGAAAGTGATGGGTATTGATATATGTGGGGAAAGTGAAAGGCCACTCAGCTCAAACGATAGCCAAATACTCACCCCAGTTTACTCGCATTGATGTCGGACTTGGAGCAAGAAGAGGCGCTGCCATTCCAGTTGGAGCTGAAACAGAAATTTAAATGACACCTCCATCAGAACTCACTAAAAACATCAAACATCGCTATTGCACAGAATCTGTACTCATCTTGCTGTGACAAAAACGAAAATAACAATATCATCAAACATCATACAAAGACAAAACAAAAATTTACACAAAACGTTGAAGCACAAAATGATGTTTTGTAAACATGAGATTTGAATTCGAAAACAGCTTTATAGCTGCACTAGACAACACATTCCTTTGGGATATTTTGGTCCTAATAAAGTATTGTGAGTCTGCCAAATTATCTTTTTAACTAACTAACTCTAGCAATAGTTCTGACAAAAATCCTTTGCGAATACCAAACGAGTAAACCTTTTCATCCACATTTTGTTTTGTACTGTTGACTCCTGCAGTTATAAGCAAAAGCTAACTAAGAGTAATTAAACGAAGAAGTAGTAAAAGGCAAATGATATGACGCTCCAGCCATATGTTAATGAATGACTGGGTGAGGTTATGACTGGTTGCGAAAAAAGTTAAAAGTGAATGAATGCATGAACGAAAGAAAGAATAAATGTGCATTCTTTTTCAATAATCTAAGTCTATCTATATGTAAGTTGTACATGGACTTCATAAGGTGTAAAGGACATAGCATGGCATTACAAAGACTTCACAAGGTGTAATGAACACACCACGGTTTTACATTGTCTTCACAAGGTGTAATGGACACACCACGGTTTTATATCGACTTCATAAGGTGTAATGGACACACAGTGGCATTACATGGACTTAAGATGCAATGAACACAACATTGCTGAAGATGTACTTCACAAGGTGTAATAGACACAACATGGCTTTACATGGACCTCACAAGATCTGAGGGAAACACCGTGGCTTTACACAGACTTCACAAGGTGTAATGAACACAGAATGGCTGTAGATGAACTTCGCCTGATAATAGTCACAACGGACAGTCAAAGGTGGCTGCACAGAGCGGTTTTTCTCACCTGCAGATTTTGTTCTTGCCGTTCTTGATCCACTGGTTGTACACTTGTACACGGTACAAACCTCGACCTGTGGATTGACAGGGACAAGTCACCTGTATGCTACTGATGTATACTACACCTTCAAACATTTGTTATCTATTCTATCTGTCGGAAATTAATTGGAGTTCACCGCCCTCATGAGATATGAAATTTGCTTCAATATTTTCTAACTTGTAGTGAAGGGAACATGTTTTCTTGTCATAGTTTTATGTCTGTGCTTTCCGTCTGTGTTTGTTCTTGTTGTCTAACGTGCTTTTTGGAGTTCCTGACTGTCAGAATTTATTCCAGTCGTTCTTCAGTAACTGAGCTCACTTCGAGTGTGGCTACGCCTTATATGTTCTAGAGCTGAAACCACTGAGAGCTGAGCTGAAAAGAATTACAGAATCGCAATTGCACACATTTTAGGAATCCTACTGATGATCAGCTGCTGCTTTAATATTATTGTGAAAAGAATTGCTATTCTCTGTACAACTAAAATCTTTGTGTCTGTTACTGCGCGTTTTACGACTATACTTTTGGCCATAGTTAACCATTTCAACCCCAAACATGACATATGACATGCTGCTAAATTCTCCTAAACTGTATCTATACTTTCCTTTCAAACAGTTTGGGAGAAATTTGCTTTTCATACTAGACAGCTTGCTTTAAGTGATCAATTCCTTTATTCTCACAACCAAAAAACTTATTTCCTATTGATAATGTAAGAGTAAAAAAGATGTTGATTAACTTGCTAGGGGTGAAAGGGTTAACAGAGCGAACCGGTTATGAAACTCCGCCAGTTTCTTTGTGTTTTTGCTCTTTATCTCTTTTTTCGTTGGTCTTGACCGTGAAAATATTCTTGAAATGCGTATGAACACTCAACACTTAACAAGTAGAAACATTTGGGCTCACACATTTTAAAACAAAACAATGTTCACGGTCGCGGTTTTTCAATAGAATAACAAAGCAGCTTTATCTGTTTGTTGAGCTTCACCATCACTTGGTTTTATCAACTATGTTTAGACATACCCTGATCTCGCACAACTCATATGCCAGTAATCCCGTCAGTGTTTAGACATACCCTGATCTCGTACAACTCATATGCCAGTAATCCCGT
>JANSTQ010066221.1:0-14993 GCA_026167885.1 Bergia puertoricense | reverse complement strand
AACACAACCTGGCCCGACATAGCAAGGCAGGTATACTACACACTGCATTCTGTCCTTCTCTTTTGGCTACCGACTATGACCATGGCTCACACACAGTTTACCATCTCCAAATTCATGCGCAGCTACGTGACTCCATCTTCAAGCGTGTCTAATCAGCCAAGAGCGGAAAACTCGACTCGTTTGAGACAAAAAAAAGTTTTTAAAATCTTAAGTGTAATAACCATTACATTTATTTTATGTTGGTTTCCGTTCATCTTAATTCGAACCTTGATGTATTTTTATCTGTATGAGGGTGGGCTGCTGTGGAAAGGAGCTCAGCTCTTGATATGCTTATCTTCGGCAATTAATCCGTTCATATACGGCATTTATAGCGCTGAATTTCGGTCTTCTTTAAAGCAAATCATTACTTGCAAGTCTGGTCAAACTGCTGTTGGAATTTTGACCATAAACGTGAGAACGTTTAAATAATGGCATAAGGTGAGAAGCGCATGATAATCGTAAAATGTAATCCCTTTCTTGTGATGCAAATCGATTAACACTTTTTCACGACAAAAAGCAACAGTCAAAAAGGTAATGCATATAGCAATATTATCTGCGTAAAAACCTATTCTAAAATAATGTGTTAAACGTTCGGTATTGAGAGTTTAAAAGTAAAGGAATAATCGAAATTTTGAGCGTTTAATTTAGGAAAAATCTCACCCGACCTCAATTTCGGACAAATAATATTTGATAAATCTTTTGTATCTTTTATGGCCAGATGTTGCACCAAAGTGTTACAGGAGGTTTACAGCCGCGAACGTTAATCGTTTAATACATTAAGCTGGTTTTGTTTTAAATCAAAACAATGAGATTACTTGGGTCACTTAAGTTGTCACTCTTAAAAGCTTATTAAAATGTAACATTTTAAATTTGTCAAACTAGATGGACTCTCGTGACTTTTAGTTTAGGAATTATGCCGAGTCAGTCTGTCACAGAATTCAATTGAAATCCCATCACGAAAAATCATTGACGTAAAAATATCATAGAATGCTATTGATAATGTTCAAAGATGTAAAGTGTAGCTTAGATTTTAGAATTGTGATGACGTCACATGTAAATATTAGAATGATATTGAGAAGAAGCGGAACATAAGTGAAGTCCAAATTTAAAAAAAAAAGAAAATCTAACATATTGAAGACACTTTCAATATTAACAGCCTTCAGTCAAACAAATGGGACACACAAAAAAACCGGCGATGCGTGTCTAATGGATTAAATTAGTTTCACACGAAAACTACGGTTTAAAATTAATTCTCTTTAAGATCTGGATTAAATGTAGAACATGGAAGTTGCAAAGTTGTTTAACTTGTAAAAATGTTTATCCTTATTTCTTTGCAAGAAAGAAACTTTCACAATCTTGAAACCAGCCATAAAACATATTGGAACTTTTAATCAGTAGAAAAACTCGTTCTTTACGTAATTTAGTATTCATCACGGGGAGAAACTGAATCTCCAGGCTTTTCATATCTTTTCTACAGAGCTAGACAGAGGCATCTCAAGTATAATATTAAAATTTAATGCTTTGTATCTTTTATAAAAAGATTTTCTTGAACATTTCGTAACCTGTGTTTGTTGTAAAACTAGGCAATCGTAGTTACTGTAACATTAACGACCGTGTTTTCTGTAGTTTGTTTTTCCTACAGCTACTTTCATCAATTTATTTCAACCTTCTTACATATTGTGGTTTTGCTTTATTACGATATGCTAGAGAAATTCCCAATTTCGTTTAAAGGTCTACTGATGCCCATAGTGCACTGCGGGTGTTTTCAATGTGGATTATGTACTCATTGCATGCCAAAGGCTTTGCTGTAATTCCCAACCATTTGGAAAATCATGGGGGGAAGGATGATGGGGGGGAGGTCCACATGATCCTCCAAGTAGCCAAACTGTTAAAGATTACGGATTTGGTCAGTTCGGGGTTTTGGACCCACAGTTTGAAACATGAGCCAATATCCGATAAATGTTTCTTGTAACAGTAGTCACATATCTGAATTACAAATTGAAAAGACAGTGCAAGCAATTTCGAACTTGAATAATAATAATAATAATAATAATAATACTATTAATAATAATAATAATAATAATAATAAATGTTCTTATGACGCATAAATTAAAACTCTATGCGTTTACAATAATGAGATTGAAATCAAGTCAAATTCTAATAGTTAAGATAAAATTCCTTGAATAAAAAGGTCTTGAGATTTGTTTTCAAAGTTTGGATGTTTGAAGAATGTTTCAGCGATTCAGGAAGCAAGTTCCATAATTTTGACGCTGCAAAAGAGAAAGAACGTTGACCATAAATGACGGTTTTAACAGTAGGGACAGTGAGAAGGAAGCGAGAGCTTGAGCGCAGTTGACGAGTAGAGCGGTAACGATTAATGAGTTGGAATGTATAGTCAGGAGCCAGGCCATTTAGAGCTTTAAAGGTAATGAGCAGAATTTTGTAACAGATGCGAGATTCAAAGGGTAGCCAGTGTAAGGATTTCAAGACGGGAGTGATATGTTCCTGGTGCTTGAATCCTGTAATAAGGCGAGCAGCAGTGTTCTGTATCCTTTGAAGTTTGCTGAATCATGACTCGAAAGGTTCATGAGGAGTAGACTTTAAAACGGTAAACCACAAAAAACTTTAAATTCTATACTTTAAATTAATGTGTGCAGCCATGACTTAGAAGGTGTCGAATACATATATTGACTGACTTCAATGTTATATTTTTTTTGTCTCTGATGGTTTAGGCCTGACGTTTTGTTTTTGAAAGTTTGACCATGGCACAAGCTTAGTTAGTATATAATAATATCACCGAATACCTAATGATCGTTTTCTAAATTGCTCAGTTATCAATTTTTTGATGATCAACTTACATCAAGTCCTTCCAAGTTCAATTGTATCTTCAAGGCCGTAACCAGTTACTGAGTTAGTCACTTTAACTGTACGTGCTATTTTGTATAGTGCATACTGTAAAAGAACTCTGGAGTCCAAATTCGCTCCAATTTTCTAGTTCAGGCTCAAAAACATGAAATACTATGTTTTGAACTACAACAATTTTATCATGATATACTTTTGGTTGCAGTCAGCACAGACAGCAGTTAAAGCCTCCGCCAAATGTATCTGGTTCTTACAGTAGAAAAAGAGTGTAGTGTAGCATCAAGTTTCGTTTACTGAGCTATCGATTCTCTTATGACGATTCTCTTATGACCCAACCAATTGTGATCGTCCATGACTGATTTGAAGATTTTCAACACTGCCATGGTTTTCCGTTTGCACCGAGCAAACAAACGAAAAAAACGTGAAAAAACCGAGCTTATTATCACCGAGACTGATTTTCGAAAAATTGTGCAGAGAGATGCAAAACTGTAATTTCCTGTTCTGATATGGCAATATTCTTTTCCCAGTTTCCTGTCAAAGTGTTTTGTCTTTAATGGTATTTGAGTTAGCTCTTACTGTTTCACACATAATCACAACAAATTTAATTGAAAATTTCAAAAACACTTAAAGTTAAAGAATTTAAGATACACTTCAGTTAAAATGCATGGACTGTGGCAAAACTTTGTATGAATGCAATTAAAAACTATAGAAAAGCAATTTGCGTTTTATGTCATTATTTGATTAAAGCAAAAGAACATCAAGTAAATACAGGTATATGTCATTTACATGAAAACTTCTTGACTTTTACTATTAAACTCAGAGACTTGGCATCTGGTACAACTAAACATTTTTCAACGCCATTAATAAAAAAAATGATAAATGAAACAGAGAAAATTTGACATTTAAAACCTACTGACAAGACGACCATTGTATAAGATATTTTCAACAAAATTAATTCGCATCATTAAAATTCTATACTGTGTTTTCACTGTAAAGAAAGTCCTTACTGGCTGAAATTGGGTAAATTATGTAAAAACACTTCATTTTCAAAATATTTTGATAGTTCGTCTACACTAAGATTTATAGTGTAGTAGTTTGATGACTTGGCATTTAGGAACACAGGAAAAATCGAAAATGCACTTAATGTTAGTTAAATCAGAACTGAACCCAGCTCAGCTGCTGTTGCTCAATTTGCCTTAAAATGTTGACACTGAGCACGCATCCGGAGCGCGGGTAGTCTAAGAGGCACATTTCAAGAAAAAGAACTTACACAATTAATCAAAATAGGTTCTGCTGCCAAGAGAATGAACAACTATTCTTTTAACGAAACAGCGGATAAAAGTACCTTTTCAATCAACAAAGTCGAAGAAGAAGATATCGGGTTTGGATTTGTTGTACAATTTGATGTTTTCCCGCTGGTGCTCGCTTTTCTCATCGTGTTCGTAAACGGATTCATAGTCTGGCTTATCGCTAATGAAAAAGATCTACACTCTATCACCAACAAATGGCTGACCAGTTTGGCGTGTTGTGATTTTATTATGGGTTTCGTTGGTGTCCCTCTCTACATCTCGTGTAATTGTACGTGGAACACTCCCATATGCTTCACAACTGTTGTGGTAATCAAGTTGATTTCTACTGCTACATTACTCCATATCCTGGCGATTACTTTTGATAGATACATCTTCATCTTACACCCACTGAAATACACTCTGCTCATCACTCACTGGCGAACCTATATCGCCATGATCCTTCTATGGTTGATCTCATCTGCCGTCGCTGTTACTCAACTCGCTTGGACCAGCGTTGACATTGACGTGTCGGAAGATGCTGAAAAACAAGAGGAGATCAAAAACAGAATTTATGACATAAGTTGTTTTGTTATTTTCTTTGTTGTTCCCCTTGTGTTCATGGTTTATGCATATGTAAAAATAATTTTGGTAGTGCAACGACATTGTACAAATATGAGACGTGACAACATTCCAAGAAGAGCAACGATAAGGAAGGAAAAAGCTAGGGAACGAAGAACTGTGATCGTGTATGTGTTAATACTGTTATTGTATATTGTCAGTTGGATGTCGTATTTTCTTGTATATTTGCAACAGTCTCTAGGAATGGATTTAACGTTTGAGATGTCTCACGACGTTGAATATTTTTTCCATGCTCTTCGCATATCGTCGTCAGTCGTACGTCCGATTCTTTACACGATAGGAAAACACGACCTTCGGATGTGTGCTCTTCAGAAACTGAAAGGTTTCCACGAGTTTATCAAAAGACACTAATGCTTGCATTACACGATGGAACTAGTACAGTATGACTATGTTATTTGTTTGACCTGTAATTAATTCCAAATATTATAGTTAATTAATTCATGTTTTGCGGTATCAAAATCACACCCTATTGATAGAGTCTTCCTTCGCTCGACGAACGCGAAATTTAGTCGTTTGAATGTCTACCATCATCTTGTGCATTGGGTATAACGTCTGGTCCCACATATACGTAAACTTTGACTAGGGGGACTTCTCATATGATCTAGGTTTTCAAAATCTTGAAAATAGTTTGTCTGAACCAGCATAATTAATACTAATAAACCTATGCTGACAGTGACATATTTGCCATGACAATTCTTCGTTTACAAATCCCACTTAAACCTTTACCAATAACTGAAACTTCTGCAGACCGTAAGGAAACCTCAATATTATATCTGTTTTAACATGAAATTGTAAATGCCATTGTTAATGTAAATTGTAATTTAGAATGAAATGGTAAAATGAAAATGTAAATAAACTGGTATTTTCAAATGCAAAAGTAAATGAATTATTAAATGAACAAATAATAAACAAGTAAATAAACTGATATAAAAATAAATGAATGTATGTTCGTATGTATGTATGTATGTATGTATATATGTGTGTATGTATGTATGTATGTGTGTATGTACGTGTGTATGTATGTATGTATGTGTGTATGTGTGTTTGTATGTATGTATGTATATATGTATGTATGTATGTATGTATGTATGAATGAATGAATGAATGAATAAGTAAGTAAGTAAATAAGTTCAAATACGTACCTAACAGGAAACTGAGGATATGATTCTGGCAAAGCCTTTACTTTGCGTCCTCGAACCGGATAATTCACTGTTAGCAAGGCTGTTACACTTGAAGTTATATACTCTTATGATTTTGTTTAGTTTCTCAATATTTTCGGAACCCAAATTAAACAATATTTTCGTCCTCGTATTACACAACATGTGGTGGTTCACATGGTTTGACCGAACCTTCTACCCCTAAGGAAAATATGCATAAAACATGTAGTTTAATACGAAAAGGGAGACGTATTTGTTGAAAATTGTAATTATTAAGCCCCCTATGAAGTCGCACCGAGAGTCCCTCGCTAAACCCTTGATCTGCCACGGGGAACTTATTGTGAGCCTTTTAAATGTAGAGGACTGTACAGCACTAAAGTAAATTGAATAGTGAAG
The DNA here is from genome assembly GCA_026167885.1 of Bergia puertoricense. Lineage (NCBI taxonomy): Eukaryota > Metazoa > Cnidaria > Anthozoa > Zoantharia > Parazoanthidae > Bergia > Bergia puertoricense. The sequence continues at coordinate 8,611 of JANSTQ010066221.1, read as the reverse complement.
TGTCTTTGTGAGTCTCTTGTTGTATAAGTAGGCCTTCAAGACGACACTCGAAGTGTGAATAAAAACAAAACTAATTGCAACGCTGGCATACGGCAAGTTCGGCTTGTATATTAGCAAATATTCAACTAGTAGAACTGCTTTTCTTCGGTGTGTGAGTAGAAATGAAGGGAATAATATAATGGTTCTAAAATTCTATTTTGGACTCATTTTGTCTGAAGCTTTGATTTTGAATTTATCTTACGAGTAAAAATATAAACATATACAAGCAAACGATGTGTATCTTGTATATTAGCGAATATTTAACGGCTAGAGAACCAATCAAATTTGTAGATTGTGATTTGCCAATAAACCAAGATAAATTCATACTAGCCCCTCATAGATTATTTCAAACCAGAGGATATTATCGGCGTTAATCATTCTTCTCAGTAAACTACACAATATTTGTATGTTTTCCTACTGAAATAAAATTTTAGATCTTAGTTATAAAATAAATGTTCAAAATGGCCGTTTACTTATTTTATTTTCATTGGTTTGTTTACGTTTGGAGGCATTTGACTGTACTTTAATCGAGACGAACGGCTTGCTAATTGCTTGCTGTATTGCAACATTTTCCTGTAGTGCTCGCAGAGTGAAATCGTGTTAGAAGAAACGTCAAAATATCACTTGAATCCTTCAGTCATAAATAAAACGACTCCAGAAATGATAATCAATTAGGCCAGTTTATAAACACTGTTTTGAAACGATATCCCGAATTTGCACGAAAAGTTCACCATTTTGACTAAAATGATTCAATCGACAGAACATTAAGCATCCCGCACAGTATACGTACACTTATAATTAAATAATTAAGCCTAATGTAGCTTTCGCTTTATAGTAGTGGTAGAACTTGATCTTTCTCTTAATATTTTTTGTGCTGCAGTCGAAGTGCTGCAAACCGCTTGAGCTCAGGCGTTTAATAAAGAGGTTTATTACTCTAGAACAAACGAAACAAGAAATAAAAAGATTTTGCTCTTTGGAGAAAGAAGGAGGGACAGCTGTTAGGTACAAGGCGTTAGTATTTTACAGTAAATCACTTATATTGTTCACGTTACTCATTATTTTCATTTCGAGGGTAAGTATTGTTTGAGAAAAACAGCAGTATTTTATAATGAGAATATTTTGATAAAATATTGTATTTCAAAGGATTTTATTGTAAGGCCAGGAGAAGCGACTCCTTACAGGTTCAAAAGATACTTTTCATTATGAATCAACGCGATATCTTACTATTGGTTTGTACTTTCATATTATTTTTGAAATGTTCATCGACAGAGTTAGAGAGAACGTTTTAAAAGCTATCTTTGAAGCAATCGAAAAAATTGAAACTTAAGGCGACAAACGTGTTTAACTGATTAGAGTAAAGATTATTGTGACAAAAAGAAATACTGAAGTTCAAGATGGCAGGTGGTGACGCAGATTATTAAATCATGCAATTCTGAACAAGAACAGCTGGCAGTGAGGTAGAACTTAATCTTTCTCTTAATATTTTTTGTCAGCTCGAAACAATAGGTTAGCTTTGAAATGACTTTTGTTGAAGTACAGATAGTAATCTCGAAGTTCATATCCAGCGATCTGAAGTTGAACGCTTTATTAAAATAATTAACAAATATTGTTATCCTAAAACTATCATCAAATAAAAGCACAGTTTTGTTTTTCTTTTGCTGATGTTGGTCTCTTGGAAAGGTTGCAATTTTTTGATATAGTAATAAAAAGTTGTACGATGGTTTTGGTTACGACGATCATTTTCAAAACCTTTCTCTTTCTCTCTCAAGATTAGTCTAAATACAAAACAACAGTCTTGATTTGAGAAATAAAAATAAGTCTAAGAAATATTTTGATAGATGTAGTGTCATGGCGCCATAAGGTGAAGCTCCTACTGTGAAAAAGCTCTTTGCGAAAATTGATTGCCATTTAATATTAGTTCACGCCAAAATTACCTCATATAGGTATAAACCGTAGACCTTTTTTTAATATCAGCCCACTCATTTATAACAGTGAAGTTCTAGATGCTCAAAATTATTTTTTATCACTTTTATCTGAAAACAAGGACAGAATAGCAAATGGAATATCTAAAGTCAGCAAGATTTTGATAAATCACAAAAGCTATTTTAATGTACCTTTCTTCAATCCCCCAAGTTGTGTTTGCGATGAGGAAAATGCTTGATGTTTAGAGTTTAAAGCAATATTAAAATTTGTGGGTGTTATTTATTCTATAAAGTCTCTTTTTCGTGACACAATTGTGTACAGCATAAACAACACGCGGTTGTTGTTGTGAAAAACTGAATAGATGTTTAATTTATAGTTTCTCCTTCGGATTGTTGTTTTGACAATTATAAAAACCAAAGGAACCACGTTCGATATCAATTTAACTTTAAATAACTTTCATTTGAATTAAAAACTATCTTACTTATTTTGTTCACAGCAAAATGTCGATAAACTATAGCTTCAATTATTTGGATTTTTAGCGAAGAAGAGCACGATAACAATTGTTTCTCTTTGGTTAAACAAAACACAACGAATGATTAAAGCTATCTTATGTGTTTTATTTTCAAGCAAGAAAATCAATAAATAGCTCCAAACATTAGACTTCTGAGAAGGACTCGATGACTTTTGATCTTTTTCAGTAGCACAAAACGCTACAAATAGTTAAATGTTGTTTTTGAAAATGTTTCGATGACCATACACCCATATTTGGTGGTTCTGTTTGACAACAAGAGATCAGAAAGACCTTGTAGGGGCCTCATACGACACATGGCGTAAAATGGCCTAAGTAGGTAAGGATGTTTGAAAATGATTACCTTGACACTAGCGAGAAGAGTACTCATTGCTAGTGCAGAGCAAAGGTGACATTCATATCTTTAAAATTTTACATTTTTATCCTTTTAATGTATTATTTTGTAGCTATTAAACACCACAACACTTAAGACTTGTGTAGAACCGTTTCCTTAACTTGTAGCCACTATTTGAATAATCGTTATCTTCTTGTTTTTCTAAAATATTTTGGGATCTCTTTTAGTGTCGATATAGCAGTCTTTCGAAGATCGTGTTTTCCCATTGTATATAGAACTGGATTCACAAACGACGACGAGAATCGAAGAATACTGAAGAAGTATTCAATTTCATGAGTCATCTCGAATGTTAGTTTCATTCCTAACGAATGCTGCAAAATTACAAGAAAATATGGCATCCAACCAACAATATACAATAACAGTATTATAACATACATCACAATAGATCTTCTTTCTCGGCTTTTTTCCAAACTAATTCTTGCTCTTCTTGGAGTGTTATCTCGTTTAATTTTAATACACTGCTTTCGTACTTCCCAAAGAATCCTTGTATAAGCATAAAACATGAACCCAAGGGGAAAAACAAAGAAGATTACGGTACAACTCATGTTGTAAATTCTGTTGTTGATCTCTTCTTGTTCTCGCGTGTCCTCTGACACGTCAACATCAATGCTGGTCCAAGCGAGTTGAGTAACAGCGACGGCAGATGAGATCAACCATAGAAGGATCATGGCGATATAGGTTCGCCAGTGAGTGATGAGCAGAGTGTATCTCAGTGGGTGTAAGATGAAGATGTATCTATCAAAAGTAATCGCCAGGATATGGAGCAATGTAGCAATAGAAATCAACTTGATTACCACGACAGTTGTGAAGCATATGGGAGTGTTCCATGTACAATTACACGAGATGTAGAGAGGGACACCAACGAAACCCATAATAAAGTCACAACACGCCAAACTGGTCAGCCATTTGTTGGTGATGGATTGCAGATTATTCTTCTTAGCGATAAGCCACACAATAAATCCGTTTACGAGTACGATCAGAAGGGCCAACACTAATGGCAAAACATCGAGAACTGGATTGAATCCGACATCTTCGTCCTCACCAGCTTCAGAACGAGTGCCATTTGGCAATGAGGCAGAAAAGGACATATTATTCATCCTTTCGCTGAATGAAATTGATTGTGTTTCCTTCTACATTTGCCTTTTAAGAGCCGCCCCTGATGGGCTGTGGGCTAACAGCTTTGTAATTATTCAGCCAAAGACTATTATTTTAAAACTTAAGTGACGGAAACCGCTTTTATCAAACATTATTTTAATATTTTTAAGTGGAATGGAGTTCTATAGCAAAAATGCTATCTACTTTATTTGCTTTGTTTTCGCTGAACACAGTTTTGTTAAAACTGGATTTAATACCGTTTTAAGCTCTTAGCCGGCATTTTAATTGTTAATGAGGCAAGAAAGAACTTTACGTTTTGACGAAATGGGTAAATAGTCCATCTTTTCTACACCGTTGGTCTTTGTAGTTTCGATCATGGAAATTTTAGCCTTTAAAATTGTGTAGATATCGGTTATCTTAGATATACCACTTCCGAGAAACATACAGTAGACATTAGTAGTTGTATGTTTTCAACTGATATTAATCTAAGTAAAATGATACTATTTCAAAAGCTCCTCTGAAAAAGTAGAACAAACGGAAGAAAAGACCGTGCTCCAGGGCAAGGGTGTTTCCACTAAAGTTAACTGGTAAGTTTTACTAAACGCTTGAGCTTTATTAGTAAATAGATATTCTCCTTTATATTGGACGATGTAAAACTATCTTCTTTAGGCACAAAAAAATATGCTTCTTTTATATCCAGCAGTGAACAAAGTATAAATTAATGGATTTTAGATAATAGCAAGGTGCACCTTTTAAACATGCTGGGATGTTTTTTGGAACAAGTCAACGAATTCTATCAATGGTTACCGTATTAACTCCAAGGAACACTTTTTCAGGCGGAGTTATTCGAGGGCGGGGCTTATAAATCTCATTAAAAACTAAAAAAGACAAGATTTTTTAATGAATCACAACACCTTTTAAATTAAATCTCTGGGTCATTTGACGTTTAGAATTCATGTTATTCACGGGAATAATGATTTTCGCTGTTGGTCTGAAACGGATCATATTGTTTTCATTTTTTGTTTGACATCGTTTGAATAAGTGCTACTTTACCGGGTGATCGGACATTTATCACGTGCTTGGAATAAACCAATCAGCGCGCGCTTTCAGGTCTGTCCAAAAGGCACCATCCCAGAACGCGTTGCGAGATTAGTAACGATCACTGTTGTTTTCTCGTTTTGCTAAAGAAACAAATTCGTTAAATGAAATATTAAACAGACAAGTTCTGGTAATTACATTCAACAAAAAAGTTGCTTTTTAGTTCATGCACAACTATAGTTGATAAATGTATTCAAAGATAATGAGTTTTGATAGTACTTAGAACTGTTTTAAAACTAATGATTGATATTTAAAATGGCGGCCATTTTGAGACCATTTTGCTCGCGCGCGGTTTTCTGAGATGGTGTTATATGATCAATTCAGTCAGGCGTTCCTAGCATGCAAGAGCAGATCATCTTGTAAAGATGACATTTTATTGAAATGTAGGAGCTAGAATCAGTCGATATACCCCTCTTTTTGGAAAATTTACCAATTTGGTAAACGTCTCAAGATATTACTTGTGAGATTGTAATCTGTTCTTCAATCTTCATTATCTCCGAACATAAAAAAATCCTAATTTTTTCAAACCTTAGACTTTGTTAGCTTTTGCTAAAGTTATAATCGTAAGAAAGAACAAAATGGGTGGTCTCCATGTGAAAAATGTTGCAAAAAAAAAAAGTAGATGAAACGGGGTGTTTACTTACTTTGTGCAGGCGAGTTATATAAAAAGCCCTTAAATCACGGAATATAATTATTTTCAGGTTTTATTTTGTCAGATACCGGTTTCAATGATCAAGGTTTAATTGTAGACTGTATTACACCCAAGAAATTATGAATTTGCTAATATGTACAGTTGAATTGCACAGTGCAAAACAGAGGATTGATTTTAATCGAGAGAGGCACTTGATCGAGCAGATAACTGAATGCAAACTTCGCAACTAAATCAGTGGTGGACGAAATAAACAGATGGTCTACTTCTCTGCAAAACATTCGCTTGGAATTTTCCTGTTATTTAGAGCCTTTTGGCATCAACTGGAGAATTTAATTAGCTTGTAGTATGTCATTCATTAAAAAGACTATTAATTATTATACAAATGTCGTCCTTATTTTTTCCCATGGCATTAGTACCATAAACACAGAAATAACATTGAAATTTGGTTTAATGATTAGATTTAATTACCAGTATAGAAGAATGAGGTTCAGCTAGCCAGAATGTTCGACTTTTCAACTACTAATTGATCTTGCAGACAATATTTTGAATAAACAGTGTACAGACGTGACTTATTTCTAAATGCAAGATCCGATGATGTTTTCTTCATGGCAGTAAGACCACTCATGTACAGACAAAATAATGTTGAAGCGGCAGAATTAATAAATACCCCTTATCCGGGTTCTTTACTTTCCAGTTCAAAAAGTAGAGTGCTCAGTTATAGATTTCACAACACTTGTGCTGCTACGCAATCACAAATTCAATTCCATGCACGTGTGATTTTAATTTTGATATTTAAAAAACTGTATTAGCGCTAGCGTTGATTGTACAACTTAAGAAGGTTCGTACTCTCTGGGGCTTTTCAAATTAAATGACTTTCCGTGACCATTCCCATGACCTTTTTGTGTTTTCCATGACTTCATTTTCACCAATGTTTACACATGGGTAACAATAAAAGCGGATATTTTCCCCCCAAAAGGAGGGTCTAATAGTACGAGTGGACTTATACACTGGCATTTACGATATGCGAAAATACCTCAGTTTTGCTATTTTCAAACATAATTGATGCTTGAGGTGAAAAGTGATTGATCTCGCATTAATTTAAAATATACAGAATTCAGCGGGGGTTTTTTTCTCAAACTTTTAAACCAGACAACTCAGTTCTACTCATTTTTCATGACCAAAGCTAAAAGTTCCATGACCGAAAACAAAATTCCATGACTTTCCAGGCCTGGAAAACAAATTTCAAAAATTCCATGACTTTCCAGGTTTTCCATAACCCGTACGAACCCTGAAAGAAGGGTCCTTTTCTTCGGAAACCTAGTGCATTCTTGCCGAATTTTCATTACAAGACAGTCCATTATGTTGTCACGAAATAACCTAATTTTTCACAGCCAGACAGCCGATTTTTCGTTGCGAGACAGTCGACGTATTTTAGACGTGAAATTTGCCAGCTGCCCCCGGTGTTCCACCAGGATGTTTGTCGGCCACCCAGCTCAATCATCTAAGAAGACGCCGTGTTTAAACGTATTATTTGTGAAAACGTCCAAACAGAACAAGTTTGACTGTTTACCTTTTAATGAAAATGAACGCTTTAAGTGGAAAAACAAGAATCAAGCGTCGTGGAACGTGAGCTTTGTAGGCTCGTCAAAATCATGGATCGGCCCTAGAAGTGCAAGTCCTAGAACTTCTTTTCGGCTTCCTGATTTTTATGAAATGAAATCAAAACTCGCGCATTAAGGTCAGCTTCTGAAATGGCTGGAAATGCATTTAAAACTACAAAATACTTTTTTTCCTAGATATTTATTTTGGTTAAAAGAGCACACATGCTACCAATGCTGTAAGTGTTTCTGCAATAGAGAAACTCCATTCACGATGCTTCCCTAAAATTTTAATTTGCCTTTCGATGGTGGATAAACGAATCATTTTTCAATTTTTTCGAAAATACCTTAATTGCTTTGTCACGTCTCAATAATTGAAAAATGAAACAACTGAAGCTTTAACTTGAAAACCCCAGGGAGCAGAGACACCGAGAAAAAACGTCAGGGGGGATTTCAAATTTAGATTTTAAAATTTCAAATGTTAATATTTATAAAATAATTCTAATTTTAGCTATTTTGGCACTCTAAACAGCGTTTGAATAACTTTATAATTCAGTTGTCCTTTTTCTCGGTTTTTGTTATTTCGACCTGTCAATATTTACCCTTTTAAAAGTGAACTTATGTGATTAATAAATTGTTCACAAATAAATCCGTCAATAACACTTAAAAACTACCATCAGTAGATGGACTACTAAAACTCCACGAGTTCCTTTGAGTTGAAGACAGTCGTGAGTTATTCAAATCAAACTGCTCTGGCGGATCTATATACAGTGGGTTCACACAGACCGGCATAAAATACCTGCATAAAACGAAAGTGGTAGTATATCTGTTGAAAATTAAATAACCAAACCCTCTAAGGAAATTCGGAAAACTGCTCGTCAAAATCGTGGATACGCCCAAGAAGTCCAAGCCCAAGAACTTCTTTTCGGCTTCCTGATTGGCTATTTTTATGAAATGAAATCGTGCATGGAAGTTAAAGACACTTGAATGCGGAAATAAGCTACATTCTGAAACTTAGTGAAAAAAGATTTCGATGAATTCTGTTTGATTGTAACAGTGTAGACATGCAAAGGAATGGATTTTGAAAGACTCGGTCTGCGAACTTATGGAAGTTTGATTGTGGTAACTTGATACACAAAACTGTTAGGAATAATTATAACCGCCGACAAAATTTGCTTTGATATGATTAAAGACGACGCAGTCCAGAGTAATGTATTGCCATATTGACAAATCAATCAAAACTTGTTCTAAGGTTTTCTCATTTGTGTCCAAATTGTCTTACC
>JANSTQ010065888.1:0-11461 GCA_026167885.1 Bergia puertoricense | reverse complement strand
CGGAGAATAAATTTCATAAGTAAAATGTTTAGAGTAATTGTTTTCACTTTCCTTTGATCATTTTTCCAATATCTAGTGAAAAATTACACCAAATTTTACATTCACAAAATCCCATTTCTCTCTCTTCACTACCGGTAGAGTTACTCACGTGCACACATGAATGCACAGCCACCTTACCTGACAAAAAGCGTGGTTGTCGGCTGCATTTGGTGTCCCGCTGTTAGAAAAACTCAACTTGCGACTCTCGGAGGACAGTGCAGGAGGCAAAGTTTCGTAAGCTAACCAGTTCTGAAGCGAAAACATCAGTATTTAGAAGTAACTTTAAATGAGAGACAAGCGCAGTTAACGCCTGCATTTCTTCAAAACTGAAATAAAAATAAACGAAGAATACTGAAAACAAAAGATACGATAAGTTTTTGAGCTTCATTTTATTTACTTACAAGAGTTTGGATAGGACAGTTTCAGAATCCAGATTTCTAAAAAAGATATACTTTCAAATTAAGTGTGGAGAATAGACGTCAAACTGTAAATAAACGATACATACCACATATATTTTGCTGTGCAATCCGTCGAAGTCTTGCAGTTCTCTCAAACAAACTTTGAACGAAGTTGCAGTCACTTCCTCCACCCAGGACGTGGCAGCATCGTGTTTCTGATCCTTGACCATGTGCTCGGCGGTGACCAGAACGTATGGAGGGCTGTTGAATTGGCCCTGCGAAAACATTCAGGTATCATTGAGGAAAAAGCAATTTATGACAATTTGGGGGAATTGTCAGGGAAAATACTGACATTTCGCATCAAACCATTTTCATACTTACTTTCGGTAATGTGACAGTCTGACATGTGGTCCCTTCCCACCAATCACTGATCAATTGTTCGCCAGTTACGGAACCGACAGGTGCGCTTTGATACGCAATATAGTCTACATACGTGAGCCCGCTGTCAGGTGTCAAGCGGTCGAGCCTTCCAGCCTTCAGTACACACACCTGGAAAGAAGATACGGACACTTCCTCGGCCCAGCTCACCGCCGCATCGTGGACAAACGAACCGTTGCCGCTATAGTAGTTGATGGACGTCTCTACACGGACGGCCATGTAGTTTTTGAAGTTGGCGGGAGAGAAGGTTACTGTCTTACATTGTACATCGGTCGTGTCCAGGCGCAGGTCCACGCGGCCGCGGTGAAGAACGAAGGCTGTGTTAGAAAAACAGGTTCAATTTAGCAAGAATGTGAAGAATGAAGCTGTAATAGAAAACAGGTGGGCTTTAGCAAGGAGAATTAAGGGCGAAGAATGAAGGCTGCTATAAAACAGGTCAAGCAAGGAGCAATCGAATACTTTGCCGAACTAAACATTTTCTTATTTCATTCCGAAACGAACTCAAAGTCTATTTAGCAGATCAGCTACCGAGTGAACATTTACAAGTTCTCAAACAACTTAAAATCTTGTTAAAATCATGTTTAACATGAGCGACAGCTCGCAGCATGCAGTCGAGTTGCTGAGGGCAAACATAGAGTGAAACGGGGTTTGAACTAATTTTGAAACCGTACAACTCGTCCAAGGTCGTGGGCGAAAATTAACCATGCTGGACAGGATTTCGACCAACTCTTTCAAGTCTTTTCTCGCAAGCAAACAAGCAAAACAAAGAACGAATGCATTGTCATACCCTATTGTCTTGCAACTATGAACTTGAACACACAAATAACATACCCCTCGTCTCCTGCCACCTACCCCCCCTCCCAAAACACCACCACAGTACAAGCATAGCCACTCACGGAAGCAACTTCCATTATGAGCGATGGTAATGTTCCTGTTGACCCGACACACAGCTAGTTTGTAGTGACAGTAGTTCTTGTACGTGACGCCATCACTGCCGCAGACCTGAGCCTCGTAGGTAGGACAGGGCTCGTCACACTCGCACTTAGCCTCCTGAGGCCCGTAGGCTTTGCACACCTCGTACCAGGGACACGTGATCGACAAACATGGGTGGAGGACTGGGACACAACAAATTGACGTTATGCAAACCATTTACAAGCGAGGTTTAGTGGTTATTTGCTTACTATATACAATGCATAATTTAACAATATTGCTTCATAAACTAACATGAAATGACGAGGAAAAATTAAGCTAAACATATCAAGAGACAATAATTTGAGCATCTAATGGCCTCCATAGACGAGGGAAATAGTTATCGATAACTACTGGTTGTCGATAACACAAAGTAATCGATATCAACTAGTGCTCGATACGGCTTTTTCACACACGGGAGATCAGATAATAGTTATCGACAACTAATACGGTAACCAAGCCTAACTACGCAAGTCAAATTTGTTCTCGAGACTTCGCAAATTAGCTTAGTTGTCGATGACTGTCTCACAGACGGGAAAAATTAGTCGTCGATAACAAAAAGGGCCTCCATAGACTAGGGATTTAGTTATCGATAAGTATAAGTTGTCGACGACTCTCACAGACGAGAAAACATTAGTTGTCGATAACTAGAGAGCCAAGTTTGTTATCGATAACAAAAGTATTTTTCCTTTTGAAAAGGAAAAATAATTTGTTGTTGATAACTAGATTTTTTACAGTTTGTTATCGATAACTTGGTATATACACGGGATTTTTTAGTTGTCGATTACGTTTAGTTATCGACGGCTAATAGTTATCGATAACTAATTCCCTCGTCTGTGGAGGCCCTAAGCAGTTCATGGTATCATTTTCGGTTTAATTTTTCCCCACAGGTGTTTTTCATAAAGATCTCGATATATATTTGTTGTCAGCTATTTTAAATGGGTGTCTTCTAGCTGTGTATTTCTTTATTCACAATTTGATCAAAATACTGAAGAGGTGTTTTTCGATAAGACTGTATGAAGGTTTCAACTTGCAAAGATTTTTAATCAAAGTGATTAATATTTTACCGGGACCAAAATTTTGGTTTCTTTCTACCAAGTGTATTCCTATACTCGTCATTTTGTCGTCATGGACCTCGTTTTTAAAACTGCATGAAAATATACAAGCAAAAAAACGAACGAACGAGAGCTCGAATTTGGCAAATCAAACAAAATTTTGTTCGATTCTGTTCAGTGCAAACAGGCACAAAGTCATCATATTGATATTGCAGCAAGAAGTTTAAATTTCACCAACATCTATTAATAAACAATATATTAATATTCAAACTATCTTCTATATGTCACAGAAAAAAATAAACACCAAGCAAGTAAGAGTAGTGTTATGACCATTACTATTACTAATATTTATGACAAAAGTTGTCATTGCCAAAACCTACAATCAACTTAAAATGACTTGTACTAGAAACTTGAAAACTATTAAAACAACTACAATTTGAACGATTCGCTAAAATTAACTTTTTAGGATAAAATTTTCAAGTTTATTTTTGGATGTCTGTAATCAATATTGCTGCTCCTTTTATTCAATTTAACAGTTGAAAGCTAAAATTATATCACTCTTTCAACAAATCTCATGTTGGCGCAGTACTTACATCCGAGAGCAAGGTAATGAACCGTGACGGGATCGTGTCGCGCGTCGAATGGCTGGATGTCTTTCAGGCAGACCTTGAAGCCTTTCACGTCGACATTCTACAACAGAAGTTGTTCAAGAAAAAAGCGTTGTAACTTTTCTGTATCACATCTAGGATACTTTCCCGAGTTCTCAATTCCATCAACCCTAAAGGTAGCCACGCACTTTGTTTAATGAACCATTTGTATCCCAGACGATCAGCGGGTGTTCAATTTTTCTTGGATGAAAAATTTGGAGCAACGGCGACATGAATAAATTAGCAAGAGCAAATTTTAATAGTTATTGTTGGATAACGTTAAGTGTTTTCGCGTAGATTTCCAATTGTCCTGTCAAAACAATTTTTCACGAGACGCGTGTATTACGTGTTTGTATCGAGTGCGAAATCAAACAACAAATCAAAACAAATACCCGCAGAGCATCTCGGTTGCAGCTTGGTCTTCAAATTTCGCCAAAAATAGTTGACGAGAATGGCACTTTTTTCCAACTCAAAGAATAGCCGAACCTGCGACAGATCGAATAAGAGAAACGCTTTCTATTTTTCCAACAAGTCCCAGATTTTCTTAATAGCCGGGATTGTGCGAGAACCTCGTTTTCGCAAGTTGAAAAATTTTAGAGATTCTGAGATTTGGGAAAGAGCGAAACTACTGATCGTCCCGGAATTACCCGACTTAGAAAACAAAGCCTAGAAAGTGAGATAAGCGAATTAGCATGTTAAATTCCTTGTGTCTTGTATATATTTTTTGCTTTTTGCAAGTTTGGGAGATTGGTTCGTGTTTTCCCGATGTGTAACCCCAGGTTTTATACTGCAAAACACGATACTTAGTGGTAAGCGAGAGTAACCGAGTGCAATTACCTCGATCCATTCGGTGATTGCATTGTTGTCTGGTTTGATGGCCAACGCTGCGTCAGTTCGGTGGCTTGCAGTTGTGATCATGGTGGGCATGGAGTAGAAAGTGTTGGGAAACTCGACACTCTGCGTTCGTGTACAGAAGAATAAAATAATTTATATTACTCTACTAAACACCGTAAAAAGTAATAATTACAAAATACTCAAATAAACTGTGGAATAAATTCCGTAAGTTACCTGAATTATTTTGGCTATCTAAATGATTTCAAAGTTTCACAATCTTGTATGGTCATTCTCTGCAACTTGAAACTAGTTCGAGAAAAATCAAAGTTGCTGGACGACTCTTTCCGTATTTAAAGCACCTTCAAGCATCGGGGTCTTCATTTTTCAATCTGAACATATTTTTCTTTTTCTCACTTGTCATAGTAAAAAGCTTCTTTGTTTGGAGCCAATATTACAACTTGTTTTCTAGTGCGACAGTTGTTGGCTGCATTTTTAATTTTTTTTAAACTTTTTATCAAAATTGTTACACGAAACTTCGTAAAATCAAAGTTTCAATACCAAAAGCCAAAGCTGTTCGACGTGGGAGGATGTTCTTACCTTGCAGAAACTGTAATGATCGTCCTCAGTGGGTTGAACGTCATTTGGAAGAGTGATTTTACTTTCATACTGAATACGGCTCCATCCCGAGGGAATGGTCTGCAGCACCAGCCAGTCCTGGGGACGAGAGAAGAAGAACAAGACTCAGACTGGGACAAATGAACAAGCCTACAAGCCCTACTACTACTACAGTATGAAGATTATTAGTTTGTCAAGTCTTTAGCTAATCACAACTTTTCTGTTTACAAACTGAACTGTGCGTAGGAAAACAAACCGACGAGGGCAAGCTGAACTGTGTGTAGAAAAACAAACAAACGCTAGGGCGAACTGAACTGTGTTTAGGAAAACAAGCAGGGAAACTGAACTGCATGTAGGAAAACAAACACAAGGGCGAATGTGTAGGAAAACAAACACAAGGGCGAATGTGTAGGAAAACAAACACAAGGGCAAACCGAACCGTGTGTAGGAAAACAAACACGAGGGTAGAGTGAAATGTGTGAAGAAAAACAAACACAAGGGAAAAGTGAAGTGTGCAAAGAAGAGATGAAAGACAGACACATACCACTCTCAGATTCCGATGAACGCCGTCGAAGTTCTTCAGCTCCCTCAGACAGACCTTGAAACTGGAGGTGGAGACGTCTTCTGCCCACACGCTCGCCGCGTCTCGCTGGTTGTTTATCCTGGCAACGGTGTGAACAGCCGTGACGAACACGTGCGGGATCTTGGTGAAGATCTGGGAAGACAGCGGGGTTGTCACGTATAAACAAGTTATTTAGTTAAAGATCCGCCCACTTGGCTTGTAGACACACTATTCGTTACCTTGTCCCCTAAAAAGCGTTCCACACAAACCAATCCGTTTGAATTTTATACCAGCCCCAAGGAAAACCCAAACAAAGCTGTGTACTTACAGCTACACCATTTTATCATTTTAAACAATCGTATAACACTAAGAGTGCTTTCCTTTTGCACAATCAAAATCCGGATTTCACAATCTGGATTTGGATTTCACGTTTCATTATTCGGATTTTTTTAAAAACCCAATCCAGGATTGTAATCTCATCAATCCATCCAGGAGAGTCGATTCTTCAGATTGAACCTGAATTCAGTTTCAGATAATGCTGAAGTCCATTCTGTTTGACAAATGTGATGAATTACCGGGCAAAATTACCGAGTACAGAAGACGCCGAGGATCCAGGAAAAAAACTGCAAAGTTTTCTCTTCCAGGCTGTTTTACCTTGGCAGATGAGTGCAACAAATTCTGCAGTCGCTTTCATGAGCTCGTCAAAAAGAGTTCAATTTAAAAGTCAGTGGTTATCACCCAATAGCTTCACTTTCTGTTGACAACAATCTTACCCTTGAAAATCGTAACGAGGTTAATGATACCATTTGTATTGAGTGCTAGTAAGAAAAGTACATCAAGATATCAGGCCTCTTTCTCACCTTGATGCGATAAAGATGTATTTGCTACTATGATCAAACTGCCGCTCGGAGACGAATTCAGGCTGTTTACGCGCGAGCTATTTTCGATTGTACCTTTGATACTTTCGATTACAAGGCAGACTCAAACTGTCTTGGAGTTTTTATTTGGGTTTTGCATTACCTCAAACTACACGGTTTTCATAAATCTACTGTATTGTTCATGAAGGCATTGGGAAGACTGATGATTTTGAATATTCATTTAAGCGTCGTGCAATCGTGGCGTTGTTGTGAATTAGTTTGACCAGCAAAACACAC
Source organism: Bergia puertoricense (assembly GCA_026167885.1). Lineage (NCBI taxonomy): Eukaryota > Metazoa > Cnidaria > Anthozoa > Zoantharia > Parazoanthidae > Bergia > Bergia puertoricense. The sequence continues at coordinate 4,750 of JANSTQ010065888.1, read as the reverse complement.
AGGCAACAAATCTGATTTTAGATTTTCTGTTCCATTATCACTAGAAATCTTAACGATCTAGATTAAGCAATCCAGATTTGGATTGTGCAAAAGGAAAGCACTCTAAGAATTACAATTAGACATGGTGTTGCAGCGCCGGTTGGAAAGCAGTTTTCAGTCTATCATTTGGACAGTCGGTAAGAGGGTTTCATAAATTCACAATACGAACAAAAAAGTATCTGGAACACGACTTTGTTTGAAAATTCCTTTTTGACGACAGCAGACCAAAGTTTAGACATGATTGGGAGTAGCTTGCTTATATATTTTGCAGAAGTTTAATTTAAATCGGAGTGAAACTAATAATAAAAAATCGATGGTTTTATGGAATTCGCTTTGGCGTCGAACGGTGAAATACAACAATGTTCAATATTTTGATATAATCAACTCTAAAACTAACAAATTTATAGCCAAATCTAAAAATTCACCAAACCTATTTCTTACTTCGATCAAGACACTTCAGTATCTCAACTTACCATTCCTGGAGGTGTAACTACGACACATTTCGTGCCAGCGGTGTGCAGCGGTACAACTTGAATTCCAGCTACTCCTCCGCTCGGTACATTCGCAAATGACACGTACTGAAGGTTAATTACGCGCCCACCATTGATTGGCCCAGCGGTCTCCACACAAGCTGTAAAATCGATCAACGTCACAGACTCGACCCAGGCCACTGCAGCTTCAAACGTTGGTCCGACCTCGTGAAGAGTAATCTGGACACGAACATCGCTGGCAGAGCCCGAATGTGCCGAGCTGAATGCAATTGACTTGCACTGGTATCCAAGAGGAGATGTGACATTGAATGTGGACATTCCATACTGCATTCCAGCTGGCGGGATAATTAGAGTATCAGTGACAAGTCGGTGTTATTTTTGGCAATGGCTCTCGAATTTAGCAAACATAAAAGCTACATCGAAGTTCAAAATATTCACACAAACACTAAGTTCTTGACCACACGAGTACAATTTCTATGACGTATCATTGCAACACATCTTTTGCCGACACACGTACTTTAAATGATAAAGCAAGTTTTCTTTGACAAATTTCTATAAGGAGAGGGCGCTAAGTTAATTTACCTACATACATTTTCGGCACATTTTCTCTTACGAGTCGACCACACGAGTTTTCAAATGCGGCACATTTTCCGGCTTGCCACAAATACTCGAGGACGCAAATACTCACGACACCTGGTGACTATTTGGCGGAAAAACGTTTCGCACAAATGTGTTATGGAAAATGATCTCGTGTGGACGAGGATTAAACAATTGCTATCGATGTGTTTATTAATATGCTGCTTTTAAATAAGATCAAGCCAGTCCGTGCCTCTCGAACAAAACACACGATTACCTAAAACAACAAAAGACTATCACCCCAAACAATTAATGTAACAATAGACTAGCACCCCAAACAATAAATTTAACAATAGTGGGTGCAACTGGTAACACGACCACGCAAAATACACGTCTAGAACGGTACAGGTTTACCGATGATGAAAACTTTTATGAAGACACCGAGTTCACATTTGTCTAAATTTTAGAAAATAAAAATTTGATTTTAAACCTTGACAAGGAATTAATTGCTTTAAAATTTAACTATTAATTAATCAGTCCAACAACTAAAAGTCGAAAATTATTGGTCGGCAATTTACATGTGATAAAACTCAATATAACGTACCTTCTGAAAAGCCGGACCATAGAGCAAGAACCAAGAAGCAGTTTAGCACACGACCCATGGTGAAACCGCAAGCAAACCTGAAATAGACGTAACGAAGTTAAAACATACGCGTAGCTTACACAAAACCCAACCATTAACAGATTTAGGTTGTTTGGCCGGGCCTTAAGAATAGGGCATAATTTCGTGTTAGTCTATATAAATGGCGCAGAACGACGGAATTAAATAGAAGTGACATTCTAAGGTGCCTAGATGATATTCGTTTATACAGAGCCGTTGCTCCGCAAATTTACAGCTTGAAACCTATAGTGGCTATACAGTTTAAACAGTAGGTTTGTGACACTTGAATTCATGCAGACATCGCTACTTCCAACTCCGTAATTCATTTGAATGCGTCAAAACCGAAAACCGTGTTAAAAAGTGATGAATTTCTATTACCATACCATGATTTTTTAATCGTAAATGTATTCGTAATCCAACTCCATAAATTGGCTAAAATTCCCCAAACCGCCAGACTATAATAAACCCATTAACTTGCCAGTTAATACGATACTTGAAGATGGCGAAAATTATATAGTTTAAAAGTAAGCCTTCAACTCGGAAGTTTTAAAGACTGCGTTATATCTGCGGTCACGTTGATACAACTGGACTTGTGTGCAGTTTACATCCCTTCTTCGGAAATGAAGCTTAGCTTTATCAAGGTTTTCTTTCCTTTTGGACTCGAAACTTCACAGTCGCAAATTCAACTAACTCTTTGGTAAACGAGTTAATACACGTCTAGCATATCAACCAATAAAAGGAGAAGGAAAAAAATCTGAATTCTGCTCACCTGATATCCTCACAAACTTCTTGGCGTTCTTCGAGCACAACAAGTTTAGAATGAGACAGTTGATCCCGTTGTTATCACTTAAATACTTTACCAAATTAACACTCTTAGTTAGTTTGCTCGAAAAAATTTAAAGTGTGAGAGAAACTGAAGTTCACAAATCTAAAGTTGATAAATTATTTGTTGGACTCACGTTTGAAACAAAGGGTTAATTAACAATTTGTTAAACACGCAAGCAGACGTAATTTTCCTATTGATATAAAAAACGTTTTTTGAACTTGAACAAAAGAAAAGTTCGTAAATCAGATTGAATTAAATTAACTATTAAGAAACAATTCCAGTTGTTAACTTTTATAATTATGATGAAATATTATGTCACAACTGATCAACTATCCTCGTACAATACAAGTGCAAATAATCACGGGCGCCTTTAGAAAATTACTCAGTCGTTGGAAAAATAAAAGCCAGGTTCCAGTGATTTGTGGTAACCTTCCGCAGACATTATATCACCCTTGCAGTTACTTGTGCGAATTTACGTCAGCCTATGAAAAATGATATTCTTTCATATTTCAACATATTTAAAACTGATCATGAAGTACGAGGCAAAATTCTACTAAGTTTACTTTTGACACAGGGAAACTTGTTTCACTTGAACCTTAATGCAACAGCTTTTCTGCTCAATTTTTGTAGAATACCCAGCTACGAAGCATTAAGGTAAATATTTCAACGAACTCTAAACATGAGCAGTAGCACAGATTTTGGCGCAGAGAAACAGTTTTAGTTTACCTTTATCGGCCTTTTTGTTTAACTTGCTTAAGCTTCATATAACGAGCTCCAAATAACTGCAACATAGCAAGCTGATGGACAATTTGTTATTCATTTTGAAATTTGAGACACGCCTGGAAAAGTACGGCTTTACTATGATTTGAATGAAACTTTACCAATAATACACAGTTTATCTAGAAATACCATTTAATTGATTTCATAATTAATGTGTGCTTGTGCAAGTTGTATCTCACTGGACCATGTCACTTTTTCAACAAATTACATGTCTGAATTTACAAAATTGTCACTAGAGAATTTTTATTTATTTCTTCAATCAATTCACATATACGCAATTGGAACCCTTAAGAAATTGTAAGCAAATCCGCGGATGGGGATTTTGAGAAGCGTTTGGACGTTAAATACAACAAACAGTTTGTAAGGTTACTGGTTTTCAAATAATGTCGTACAACTTCATTTCTGAGGACCATATTCTCAGTATGTTTTCAGTATTACTTCCAAGCCGATTGCTGCTAGCATGTACTGAAAAACTTGTTTGCTACTTTATAATACTCAATCAGAAACTAAAAAACATGCTCAAGTCGCAAAATCCATGTTTCCAGGCCTTAGAAGAACCAGCCAAATTTGCACATGTTGGTTGTCTTGGTTATGAGAAAATAAGTTTCTGAAATGAGTTTGTTTGATCGCATTTCTCTTCAAGTAAAGGTTTGTTTACTTTAACACAGAGATGCAGGTCAGGGGTATGGTAATGTAGGCTAACATCCCCGCTTACCACTCCTCTACTCGATAACTCGAACGGTCGATAATTTGAACTTCCGATAACTCGACCCTTTTTCCGTTCGGTTTATCGGGCGTCAACTATATGTTAGCGTTGAAGTAAGCGCAAGCAGCCAATCAGAGAGTTGCTGAGGCTCGATACTTTGCTCTTATGAAGTGCTTTAGCTGAATCGTATAATGAAATACTGCACAAAGAAAAAAACCTGTCTTGTTTTCAAAAACTAACATCCCAAAATACCTCCCTCATCCCCCTTGAGAAAGCCCTTTCCGCCCAGCGCTTTCTTTGAAAGGACAGTAGCTCCCCAGTTTAGTTTTTACATCACTGACTGTAGCTAACTGTCACTCATCCAAAGATCAATTATGCTTTGAACCAGTAAATTTTATCTGTACCTAAGTCATGATTTCTTATAAATATTTGTTTTCAAAAAAGCGGTGGATTAGAGTTACAGATCTTATCAAATCTGTTAATGCGAAAAGAAGAAAAAAACTTCGAGTACAACAAAACAGTAACCGATAAAATGCAACAAGAAAAATAATAGACCAGTTTCATATTCCCAGTTGTCGCTGATAACAATGACTGCAGACTCGTTTTTGCAGTGTTAGCCTCGACTTGATGTTAAATATTCATAAATTCTCATGTAGATATGAGTTATTCAC
>JANSTQ010065666.1:0-15005 GCA_026167885.1 Bergia puertoricense | reverse complement strand
AACTAGCATAATTTTGGCATAATTTTAGAAATATACGAGCAGTGCTAGTAGCATAATATGCTACTTTTACGAGCACAGTCTGTCAAAGCCTAGCAGCCAGTCACTTCAACATGTAAACTTAACGACGTTCTCCGAGTTAGTGAACTAATGGTTTCAAACGTACTATTTTACAAAAAAAAAATTACATTTCTCCATTTTTGACTGTTTTCTATTTTTCAGTGCCACTAAAAATTTACGGAAGGCTTTCTTATTTATCCAGACAGAATTCTGCCAGCTATTTTCGTACAGAAGCCAGTGTTTTACTGGGAAATACGCAACTCGAAAAATTCACACGAATTACATCCGGGAACCTAGAGGTATATTTGCCCAGCAATGAAGATATCGATTTCTTTAGACTTTCCTAAAATTTTCCACAATTTCAACGATTTCTGAATATTTTCCTACAATAACCGAAAATTTTCAAAAAATTTAAAAATCATCAAAAGCATTATGTACACTAGTACTTTTTGACAGTTTCCAAAGATTTCCCCGAAGTGTTCCGAAGATCACATATTTTTTTAAGTTGTGTGTTTTGTTTGCATAATAAAACTAAAAGAAAGTGTCAGTTTGAAGATACAACTGCTATTTTCTCGTGTTAAATTTTACTGACTTGCTGCGCTCGTCTTTAAATATTGGTAAAACTCACGTTCTGTCCTGCAATTGTTGGTCAGCGAGTGTTACAAGTCTGTTATTTACCAGTTGTTATACTCCGCCTCAATATTTCGTTACCATTATTAGCCTGTAGCTGGTCTAAAACGTTACATGCAACCTATTTTTAGCATTCAAATATGTTAGCTCAGTTGATAAGATCTCAGAATGTTAACTTGAAGGTCCCTCGATTCCTGGCTTGGCCATGAGGTTGAATATTTAGGTAACCTTCTTTCGCCACACCGTCCTGAGACAGGGATGTTAAGCCGTTGGTCCCCCGGATAAGTAGGTGAAGAGCCACTCTGTGGAAATGCAGTCTGGGTAATGCCATTATTATTATATTATTATTAATATTTAATAACTTGAAAGTTGTCTGCAGCTTTCTCAGAATTTTTTTTTCTGAGTCCCTGACGGGAATTGAACCCATGACCCTCTGATTGCCGGTCAGATGCTCTACCCACTGAGCCATCTTAGCTGCACCACTTACATCATTAATATTATTATTATTATTACTCAAAAATGAGTTCCGTGTTCTCATGGTTCCAATTTTTATTAGGTTAAATCAAGGTATAACTTGTTTGCACAACCGAGAAGAACATCTGAGGACATTTTCAACAAATCCTACCGTCAGCTTTTGACGCCAACTTGTTTTTCTGAAAGTTACGGTGGTTCATAAGGTCGTGTATGTTTTCAAACTCAAAGAGTTCAAATCTGATGCTGGCGGACTTTAGGTGTCTTTATTTCGGGAATCAGTTTTCTTCACTGTGCACTAAAGGATAAAAGTTAAGACAAAGTACAAAATCAGTAGACAAAATACATAAACTTTAAATATAAATCAACAGATTTTCATTTTGAATGTGAGAACTCTCTGCAATTTTGTTGATTCTCTGAGCTACCAAAAAGAAATTGATAGCTTTTCCTTCGGTCGGGTTATAAGACAAATGAACCTTTTTTTATAAGTCACTGATCGATGGAATGATATTCTGTCCTTGGCTAAGAGACAGTCCTTAAAACTTCACAGTTCCCTCGAAGCTTTGCTCTCGGCGGGACATTGTTTTTCCAACCACTTCTCAGCCGCGTGCAAAACAACATTCGATAGACCAGCCGCCAAATTACAAAAGGGGTTTATTTAGCAATTATGTGCGCGTGTCCCTTGCGTTTGGAAATATGCAGCACTTAAAGTCAATGCACCGACTCATAAGCGTGTCCTGCTGTGATTTTGTGAAACTCCCATGCTCAAGATCTCGATATTTTATAACGTAAACTGGTAATTTGCAATTATATTTATGCGAAACTGTGTAAGAAAATTATCATTTAAAATACAATTCCATAAAGCTAGCTGAAATAAACGTTACGAATTTAGTTTCAGCATAAAGAACGCATATTCTAACACATTCTCAGATTTTGGCTAAATTTCATCGTAAACTTTCTTAAATTCTTCCACGAACAGGCTCTTAAACGAAAAGAATGCAGTTCCTGCATTCGTTTTAGTTAGGTTTTCAAGCTAACGTTTAAGACAGATCTAGAAAGACACAGTGCACTTATCTGATAATTTTGAAAAAAGTCGTTTTCGTCTATCAGTTTCGCCGGGATGCATACTTTTAGATTTGCGATTCTGTTTAAAGCCTTTATTATATGAACTTTTCGTGACACCGCGTTTATTTCGTACACATTTTGATACACCCAAAATTAACATCGTAAGATAAATAATTTCATAAGCCATATGCAAGTATTGCAAAAAAACGCCAAACAAAATGAGTGAAAAATTCTCGTTACTCAGATGTGCCGGAGCCTTTATGCGACGCTGTTATGATGCAAACACAAACTTATACCATAATAAGCTCTTAAAACACGTGCACAACATATTATCCACTAGTCACGTTACTTGTGACGTCACCGACGTCATCGTGTACTAATTCACCAATAGAAAAATGTGATTGTTGTGAAAGGTTAAGTATGAAATAACCAACCTTTACATTTATAGTTGATTGGTAGTACATTTATTATATGAGTCAGTCAAAGGTACTACATTAATAGTTAAAATATATTTAATTTATGGTTAGATAAACTATCACATTAATTTATATTTTATGAGTATTACAATTGTGGTTGGTATTACATTTATGGTAGAGCCAGAAATCTTTACATATAAAAAAGATCGTTCACTATACACAGTTGTTAGCGTATACCAACAAGTGAATAGTGCTTTTCACGCGCTCTGATTGGCTACTCAAATACGGAATACCCAGGACTATTCCGAGCTCGCATGAGTGAGCACAAATGGCCTGCGCGCGTGGCTCAGCGCTGAAGGGAGTTTTACGTGTTTCTATTCATCAAAAATCTGAAGTTTCTTCTTTGTTTTTACTTCTATTCACTGGTTTGGTATATGTTAACACCGTATTATTCCCTTCACTGTCGGTGAACAGCAAAGTATGTTCACCTCCACTTCAGGTAATAATTACATAAAAATAGTAAGATCTCATCAGATTTGGAAGTGGAATAGTCAACTACTTTATAATCCGTAAAACTAATCAACCAAAACGTCGTCATGGTCATCAGCACGTAAGTAGTTTGAACTGAGATCCTATAAGAGTTAGTTGCCCATATTGAAACAATCATATAAGGAGGTTTGAAAGTGTTTTCACACCAAAAACATTAAACACTGGAAATTACAACTTTGCAGCTCCTTACGCTAATTGTGGCTTTATACTAGTGTAATGAATAGCTTTCATTTGTAAAATCCCTAACAAAGGTTTCTTTACAAGGTAATTACAAACACAAAAAGCTGTCGTTTAATATCGCATGCCCTCATAGCACCTTAGTACAAACCAGTTCCTCATTAGGGCCCCATCCAATTTTGATGCGCTGTTCCTTGTCCGCAAACAGAAGTCACATTGGAGTGCTCGCTCGAGAGAAAAAAGTGTGTACTGACAGATGTCGTGGCACGTGACCATGTAAATTCGCAGAAATAGACAATTACATGGCTTTCATAATCAATTATCAAAACAAACGCAAACATGGAGTGATTGATTGGCCGGTACAAAGACCCGAGTGGCAGATAAAGGTGATAATGAAAGTTTACCGTGCCCAATTGCATTTCTTTGTCTTTAACTACACTCACAACTGTTGTTTTAATAACATAAATACCTCTAACTACAGATGTTTCAATTGTTTAATATAAGCCCCACGTGTCATTGTATAATTAGTTATCGCCCGGTATGGTTGTGTTTGGCCGGCTTCACTGTTTGTTTCCAATCGTTTCACCGTCTTATTTTCTCTTTTGGATCACATGTCTCAAAATTGGCAGGCATTGTTCGCGAGACAAAGAAAACATGCAATGAAACATAAAAAAATAATTTTTCTGACACTTTGTGGGTTTTCCATTGTTTCTATAAAGCACAACAGATTTGACCTCTAAAAACAGAATAAATCACCAAAAAATTTACTTCTTCCCCTTCTTCTCACATGGCACTCTGTATTTTTTAAGAGCCTAAAAAAGAAAGTACCATTTAAACACGGTAGAGGCTGAATATACTCATCCTTTGTTTGAGAAGAAAACAGCTCATCTAGCGCGTCTGCCATATAATGTATTGTTCTTTCCCCATCTGTTTCAAGCCTGCTAAGAAAGACAGTTTTTTTTTTCGATTCTGGAGTAGCGAACACCAGCTCCTACAGGTAATAAAACCATAGAAAACACTTGGTTCGCGGCAGTGATTGTCTAGAACTATGAGAACACTTAAACGCAACTATTGAACCACTGGTGTGTTAATAGATGATGTGTATCCAAGCTTTTATTCTGATTAAAAACCTAAAAATATTAGCGAGGCAAATTAAGAAGGAAAAAATTCTAACACCTTCGTCAAATACATAGTACATAGTCACAATGCGTGTTGTTAAAATTTTCAAGTGACCCCGGCACGTGCCATCTCCTGTCTAAGATAATACCGTGTGTTTCTCTCTTTCATGGACCAGCACGCTTTGAAAGGCCAAATTTTTGTCACACTGTGTAATTGTTTTACAAATATACCGTCTCCCTGTTTCCAGTTGTGACAGTCTTTTTTGAAGCACTACACTGTTTGCATGAAAATCTGTACAAGCATTAAGCAACACTGTTTTCACACTGTGTTGTACGATTTGTTTCGTTTCAGCTAAAAAACTACTGACTGCATTGTAAATTTGTGATCCAAGCAGAATTATAATACCAAGTATACAGTTTCGACTAGAAGCAACGTTCTCAGAACTAACAATTAGATCTTAATCCACTCTGGCCTACTGGTTGTGTTTGGGTATATGCTTGCACGAGTTGTCACTTCTTAAAAATTGGGTGGGGTCTCATGTATTTGAAAACCCAAAATATGCAAAATTTCAAGATAAGTTTTTAGAAACACCATTCTTTTTGCAAGCCTTGCTCCATGTGGTTATACAAACAAAAATGTTATCGTTATATAACAAGCGATTCCAACAAGGTTGACCTAAAACAATCTAATCTAGTATACATCGTTTCTATAGTAACAACATAGTTTTAGAGCCGTTTTCAAAATACTGTCCTGTTTTGAGTGATTCCATTGCTCTCTTTTGATACAATGAATCCTGCTGAAGGCCACTACTTGAAACCTAAAAAGTCTCCAGCGTTGGGAAAGCAAGAGTCTTGGCGCTGCAACAGCCCTACTACACGCTTCTGTTTTCAAACTCAGCCTAAATTTGCTCTTATTTGTTCTTATTATATACATAATGGAGTTGCAGTGTGTTTGACAAATGGGCTCAGTTCTGTCAGTACCTGACCTTGAGCCTGCACGAGGGTATAATCGGGGTAAATTTGAGCCTCAGTGTTGGTCAGTATTTTTATAAAATTTGTCCTTGTAAAAAAGCGTCTGTTTTGAAGATTTCAATCAGTTTTGAGTAAGAGTTTCATTGATCAGAACTTTGCCCAAAATAATCAGTTCTACGCACAACATCAAAGTGCTCTCAGACTTCGAGAGTTCTGTGAGTGGTCAGTACAAACTTTTTTTGTTATAAGAATAAACTTTAAAAACTTAAGTTTTTCGGTCTCTAAGGAACACATTGAGGAAACTACAAATTTAGAATCATGGAAATTATAAATCATACTTTTTCAAAACACAGCAGTTTTAATACACTCTTTTTGTTTTATAAGAACGTTTATGCTGAAATTTGCCGAAAAATTTAAGAAAATGTATTGGTTGAAATAAGAACATATTCAGGCTCAGCCAAATTTTCCTTGTTCTTACAAAAAATGTATGAGCAAGAATAAGAACAAGTTACACCAATTTGCAAAAATATTCTTATTTATCTGCGGTTGACCGAATAGTAACGAAACAGAGAATACACGGTTTCTTGACTTCCCAAGCGTGTTACTTGGAGGAAAAATGTTTTAATTATGTTAGAGTGTGATCGTATGACAAGTGAAAGAAAGTGGAGACGCTGGTAGACAGGATGCGGCACAAGAATTAGCAAGTTATTAAGGTCTGTATTAAGCGAAAACTTCTTTTTGTGCGTTCGCTTCCGCTGGACCGCACCCGCAGTTAAACATCTTTCTGCTTTATATATATTGTCGTCAGGCAAATTCAAAGGTTTAAGAACAATGAGCTCCGACCGAGATTATCTGGAGCTTTGAGAAAAACGTGAATATTCTGGAGAAATATCTTAATTTGTATAGAACACTCACTGAATAGCAACTTCACTAAAATCTAAAGCCAAATTACACTTTCCTTTTTTGTAATCAAACAAAGTCATAGCGATAAATAGAACGACAGTGAAAACTGCGTTTTTAACATCGGGAAACCTCCCAAACTGTTTACCGTAAACAAATCTCTGCAGTTCATTCTTTCAACTGATTTTTGCCCCTAAACAAGATTTCTCATCCACATTGATTGAGCTAACTTGTCACATTCATTGGAAGTAGTGAAGAATCTCAAACTTGAATTTTAAATTTCAAAAACTTCAGACATAGTACATCCTAAATCCTATACCCGCTTATTGTAGTCCACTTTTTTGAGTGATAAAAGGCTTTGTTTACGACATCCGCTTCAAATGGTAGGCGCGGGGTGCTTATTCAACTGGTGTTTTAAAAACTCATTCCAAGTGGTGTAATTATGAGCCGCAGACAACTCATTCATCAGAATGTCACACCTAGTGGGTGGAGTTAAAGAATTATCAACGAATAAACGATTTCATGAGCAAACAGAGAAATGGAATCATTTTAACACCAGAATGAGCGAGTTAATGGTATGAACATTACACTACTGCGACAGTGAGAATTTTCAAAACGGCAACATTTAAAATTGTTGAAATCTGACCGTAGTGGTGGCAGTTTCTGCTTTGGAATTTCAGTGGTTTACAAACAGTACAAAAAATAAAAAATAAACAGCCTGAATAACGAGTAGCTTGAGTTGAGCGGTTGAATCTACGAACGGCATCTGTTAAGAATAAAGTAAATTAGAACTTCTGCAAATTACCACCTCAAAAGGTGTGAATTATCTTCTCTCATTTTAACATAACCTAATCAAGAATCTCAGGTGCTCTCCAAGTCATTCTTCCCACGTAAAAGTGGAGGTGTTAAGGAGAAATTTCAACAAAATTTATCTGACAAGTTCTACGTCTCAGTTGCCAAATGTATAGTATTATGTTGTAAAGATTAGTTTCGGGTGGCAATGAAATAGAAAACAAAATAGTTTTGGTAATAAGCTAACCAATGTATCCACTTTCAGGAGGCTTGAAAAATATCAAATCGCTTAAATCAGAAGAGAAGTACCACCTAGATTAAAGCAAGACGGGTCCCCCAATCTTTACAGAGCTGTTGGAATAGCATTTTCAAGGAATACAACAAAAGGAATTATTTCAGTCTGTTCTACAATATCCAGTTTGGACTTTTATTTCCTCTTCTGTTGCTATTAAACATTGTAGCTTTTATCTGGAACTCAATCTTGTTAAAAGTTTTGTGACTGCGTTTTTTGCTTTAGATCTTAAGATTAGCTACTAACTGAATCTACCACTATTTGGTTGCTCCTAAAGGTTTTTTTTTAATCTCTAGAAGGAGCAGAAACAAGCAAAAAGAGATTGTGTTGACTATTGCAAATTAGTAAGCCGTAAGAGATTGGAGGTTATCGGGTTTTGTTCAAAAAAGTTACGATAAACACTCAGTTTTTCAAAACTGAAAAACTAAAGTAAAGGAACTTCATCGAGAGAAAAAAAATTGTTTTGTTCCTGTTTAGCTTAACTGAACGATGTGCTCGCGAAGTTCAATGTGAAGGAATTGCACGGAAAAAATTAAAAGAAACAATTTCCAAATTATTTATATAATTTCTTTCGCTGCGCTCGCGAGATCAAAAGATAAAAAGATCAGCCCTGACAAACGAAAGTCATTAGCATAAGCGCGAAAACAAACACGACGCAATCGGAACAGTATAACTGATATATAATACAAGGAAGGAGTCTAACAGAGACTGCAGCCGATAATTATTATACCAACAGAGTACTTTACCCATCAACAGGGCATGTGATACGAATATTCAAAGTTCGCCCGCAATTTCCCTTGAACTCGATTCTGTATACTTCTCTCTCTTCTTTAGGAATTGAAATGACTCAATAAAAACTTTGAAAAGTCTGAATTGCTGAATAATATTGTTAGCATAATTATATGTTAGTTTTCCTAATGGTCCGAAAGCCGCCAAGATGCGTAGGTTCTTAGCAATATTCTATGGAGGCGTGGCAAGAGAATAAAGATTGAAAACCCGAAATTTTCTGGCAAATACTAGAGTAAAGATGTCGAAAAACAAAAAGAAGTGATTACTCGCTTTATGGCTTCGTCTAGCCAAGCTTGTGGAGTATTCTCTACCACAATGGAGACAATTTGTTTTGTTTCCACTTTCAATGGGAATTGATAAAAGCTGTAACTAACAAAGACGACACTTAAGACCTCCGAACGCAAAACTGCGCGTGGCACAAGGACTTTCTTAAAGTAAAATTCCCATCAAAATTCCCAAGTTTTGGAAATATTTCACTGGAAGCCCCAATTCCGGGCAATATTTGCAGTTTTGGACTTGACGTTGCTGTGTTCAGCAGGTGTGACCAATTAAAACTCTGCACATGCGTAGAAGCCTCCAGAGTATTTCTTTGGCGGTAGAATGATGAATTATACATCGCACGTGTCATAATCGAACTCAAACAGATGTCGGCAATAATGAACTTTATAACTCTCGAGATAGAACGAAGCAAAGGAAAGGGATAAAGTGAGAGAATAAAAATAAACAGAGTATTTGAAAACACGTTTATGTTCACATCCATTAGGATGCCTGCGTCCTTGAAAACTAAAATCGCCACCCAACTATACACGAATATTGTCAAGGAATCAGAAACTGTGAGAAAAAATATTTCTCAGCCGCTAAGAACTGAAATTTGCATTCGATTCATTACCGATATCGAAGATTCAATAAACTTTACCGACCATCATTTATTGTTATTTTTGTTTTGTTTCTTGTTCTCATTGGCGTTAACTGGAGATCGTACGTGCGAAAAAATTCTACAAACTAAATTATCGACGATTTTCGATTTGGTTCGATATGCAAAACATACTACCTCTTGTGCGAGTGTTTTGAGAATTGCTTGGTGTTTGTTCGAAGGAAGCCTTCCACAGGGTTTCTTAATGGAAATAAAGCCCAATGCTAGTTGTCAATTATTATACTGAAACTGTGAAAGAAGTGGGTAAATTGCTTAATCAAAAATGGAGTGTTTTTTCAGGAGCGACAATCATAAAAGACCGTAAATAAAGTGACAAAATTCAGTCGATTTTACATGAGAAATTCCCAAGCTGCGGGCCATGCTTTTCATTCAGTGACCACGCGCAGGAAAAGAAATTGTTTTCGAAAATGATCAAGCTGAGCCTGTTATTTATTAGAACTCGCTGGTTGAAGTCTATTCGCAGTTTCCTCACCACTGTCACTGGAAGTCATTGTGTCGTCTGAGCCAATCGGATTACAAACTTTTTGACACTCCAAGCCCATCAAAACAACCCAAGCATTAATACAACAAACAAAGCGGCGGTTTTTCCTCAAGGTCACTCCAATATATATTGCTGTAGCTCTTGGCCCTGTGAACAGTTTTAAATCGAGTTTTCACTGGTCCGTAACAAGGGTAACACTCGGCCGGAATGACTTCCCTCAAGGAAATTCCTAAGTCCTCCGCATTTTCAATTCCGACAACAACAACTATTTGTTATCCCCAACTCGACGAAGACACGGAAAATTCTGAGGCTGCCAGTAACAGAGGTAAACTACCTCTACTACCACCTGTACTAGGAACAAGAAGACGCCGTGCTACCACGAATGCTAAACAAAAAGAACCTGCTGTCGTTGCAAGGCGAAACGCTCGAGAGCGAAAACGAGTTAAACTGGTGAACGACGGCTTCACTCGGTTACGAAAACACGTCCCAACGGATCCAAAGAACAAAAAACTTTCTAAAGTGAAGACTTTGCGCAGCGCTATAGAATATATAAGGCATTTGCAACAGTTACTGACCCCAACAAACAAGCTCCCGATAAGTACGGACCAGGATCACGAGACCACAGCTGCTTCAAATACAAATTGGATACCTGGTGACTACGTAAGTATTGGGTTTTCCCGCCATCTTGAAGCGTCTGGCGTCCACCGCCATTTTGACGACTTTGACAGCGAGTTGTGTGGACGATATACAAAAAACTTACTCGAAACTCGCTTGCTTAATTGTGCTTTGCACAAATGTTCATCGTTTTCACTAGTTCGGAAACTAATTCACGTAAAACGCTTGCATTTTAAGTTCTGAAAGCTTGTATTTTTAGTACCGGGTAGTAATTTTAAGTTAAAAGAGATGATTAAAAAATTTTTGTCGTAGGTTTTTATTTTTCTACTGGAAAATGCTTTTTCGAGTGCGCTTCTTCAAGATTTCTTCGCTCATTTTATCATATAACTCTGAAAATAATTTAGGGTGGGTTGGAATGTCCAACGAATTAAATGAATACACAAGGATTTTGTCACAATGAGTTTTAGTTGAGTGATTTTTAGTAGTTTTCCGCTCAAAGCATCTACATAACACCTTATTGAATATCAAGTTTCAAGTGAAAATTATCTGTTTTCTTGATTCTTTACTTCATTTTCGGAGTTTATTGGTTTTATCTTTTAGAAATTCGTGTCTTGAAATAAACAGAAACATATTCTCTAAATAAAGTTCGCAAACTGTATGCGATAGCAAATTTGTCGACGACCAAACTTGTGGAAACGCCCAACAAAGGACATTTCTTATGGTTTGACTAGTTCAGGAACAAACTAAATAGCTGGTAAGTTTTAAGCTTTGCTTTAATATGATGCGTTAATGTATGGCGTTTTATTTCTCTACAGAAACGGGAAGTTGAGTTCACCAAGAGTGTTTATGAATGTACAAATACAAATATGCGATCGACTGCCTCACAAGGAAACTCATTTTGAGTTGCAATGGCTGCAAGCGAGGAATTTTCTCAATCATGAAAAGACACTGCCTCCAAAAGCAACGTAATTGGAAAGTATCACAGCCGTGACATCAAACTCAAAGGAACAAAAGAGTTCAAAGCCACTAAAATCGATAAAGATCTGTACAAGAACCAAGAGGTTTACAGGATGAATTTTCAATTTAAATTCTAATGCGAATTTGCCGAACACTGACTGCAAGTCATATTCTCCGCGGAGAAAATCATGCCCTTGTCTCAATTTCCTCGGATTTGGCGGAAAATAATCAGGGTTTGAGATTCTAAAGAAAAAAACAGTCTTATTAGACTATAGAAAATATAATATAAATATATATTAAAATCAAAGATTTATAAGAGAAGAGAAGTAGAATTTATAATCAACTACAAGCCCGTAGAACTGCCATATATTTCAAACTAGCTACCATATGGCAATGATATGGCTTCCGCTACTGAGCCATGTTTGCTTTCAGAAATTCGAAGGTTTTGTAGCAAAAACCACAAAAAATAAACTATTCTCGTACAGTACGTTTCTTTTCTTATATGGTGTTGAAAGTTCGCACAGAATACTGATAGATTGTCCTGTTTTTCCTCCTTTTTGTCGCTAGGGGTAATTACAAGAGCGGAAACTAGTATTGAGAATCAAAAGAAAAGATCTATAATTCAAAACTCCATTTAGCTATTCCAGTGAATATCTAATCTTTTTGAGTTAAAACTCTTTACAAAGAAATATTTTTCAGAGTAGTCCAAAATATAGCGTCACGCGCACTTGAGAATTATTCTGCGCGAGAACCACTCGGTTTGATATGATATGCCGCAACATTCACAACAATCAATAATTTATCTATGTTGACTGGTGGCAGCCTACCTGCCAGTTCACACGAAGGAACTGATGGATTTAAATTCGAGAAAAAAGTTTTGTATAACTTATAGTTTATTGTGCCAATAAGGCTCCCGTTCCTACTCTGCTCTGATTACATTCTTTTCTTTTAAGAAAGAAATCATTCATTTATCACAGAAGAGGAATCGCGACTGACAAAACAAAACCACAAAAAAACTGATAATTCTAACTTCATGAAAAGAATCCTGTATTTTAAACTTTAGAACTTGTGCCTTGAATCCGATTGAGACCAAATAACTAGCTTTTGGCACTTTGTAGTTCATTAGTTCGGCTATTGTAAAAAGGGGCATTCGCGCGCTTGAAATTCTCATGTAATTTCTTCAGTTCTTTGAGAAGCAAATTACTTGTGGCTCGTGGATCTGACAGCTTCCGAGTGTGTCGATCAGTCTTCGACACGTGCCATGCACAA
The DNA here is from genome assembly GCA_026167885.1 of Bergia puertoricense. Classification (NCBI taxonomy): domain Eukaryota; kingdom Metazoa; phylum Cnidaria; class Anthozoa; order Zoantharia; family Parazoanthidae; genus Bergia; species Bergia puertoricense. The sequence continues at coordinate 2,521 of JANSTQ010065666.1, read as the reverse complement.
TTCACCAATCATCATTATTGCTAGTTCTAATTACAGCTCTGCAAATAATTCGATTGGCTAGTTAATTCGATTTCATTGTATACACACTCAAGGATGTGGTATTGTTCGGGCAAATAATCTATTTCTTTCCTATGTTCTCAATATGTGAGCGGATGTTCCAGGAGCTTAATGTTTAATCAAGACTTGGGAATGATCGATGGTTATCGTACGGACTTCTCATTCGGCTTTCATTCATTCACTCTGTCTGTTAATGGAGCTCTCAAACAATTGATTCTTCGCAATCTGGGCGACATTTTTGCGACCATGTTAGGGCACTCTTTCGAGATAAAAAGCCACAAAAATGCTAAGGAAGAAGATTTACTTTGCAACAAACTCGAGTTTTTGACAAACGTTTTCTTTTTTTCGCACTTAAGACCTCATATTGGAGGCCATTAAAAATAGTTCTTTTGCTTTTCAGGAAGTGGATGAATTTATTGTTCTCTTGAATAGAAAAATCCATTATCATCAACAGAATTTTGCTCGCGATAATTAGGCAGGTGCGTCGAATTCTAATTGAAGTGAAATTTTCTCATAAGACTCAATTTCATGCAAAACCAAGGATTCCTGTTTTTGGTAGCAATATCACCAAACCAACGCAGGCATCGTCCAACCCTTTGAAAAATAATTTATTTTCATACTGTCAAAGTCCGACCACAAAACTCTCATGTTAGCAAGTAGTGGGCCGTATTTTCATTCCAAATAATGGTTCAAAATAACACAGGCGAACAGAGTTGCATAAAGCTCTGACAATAAAGCTGTATTATGAGAGTTGATGCGATACACATTATCTGTCTCAGTAAGAAACTTGATTTGGACTAAAAATACCGCCTCATGAACTCACACCAATTATAATCAAAAAAGTTTTGATGAGAATTGCCATAAATCATTGAGGAAGTCTCTTATCAAAAATACACGACTGAATAAAATATTGAATGGAAGCTGGTATGTTTTAGCGCGAGTTTGAATGGAAAAGAAACAAAATCGAAAAACAAAACCCGAAAAGGAATTTGGGGTGTTATTGGAAAAAAGAACTAGAATATTCTGTTTCCCGACTCAGTTTCGTGTTCTTATGACAAATAAAATTACTTACGTTTTGTTTGCTGTAAGTGAACGAATTCATTGATAAGGTTCAAGCTCAATTACTGGGTTCATTAAAATTAATTGGCAATCTCTTCGTGGTAAGCTCTCGAGCGTTCAATTTATCGACAAGTAAAACTGGATGTGTTTACGAATCCTTTGAAAAAGCCGAACTACTTTTCTTCATTAACTCTCAGATTAGTTCGAACACGGATTCAATTTCATAAAAATAAAAACGCGAGCACAAACTTAAAATATGGTCTATCGGCAGAAAAATGATCCGAAATTTTAAAATTGAAGTCAGTCGCGAACAACTCGGATTGAACAAATCTGTTTCTTTGTAATAGTTTTTAAAAAAAACACACACAAGTGCAGTCAAAACAGCATTGAACAAGTGGCCATTGAATCCAACAGTTTTGTTGTTGTTAAACAAACTCAAATACGGGTAGCAAGAAAAATTGTGAACACGACTGTAGCCTTACAAAAGAAGCTGGCCAACTTAACAGACTGAACCGGCTGTTGCGCATGTTCCTCCAAGGCAACCGCTGGCTCAGCATACTGACACTGATATAGATTACTGGTTTGTTATTGTAATCTCTCCTTTTCATACAAGAACCATTTTTAAGAACGTAGCAGCCACTTTGAAAGGCTAAAATTTAGGAATATGAAGAAGAAATAGCTCATCTGGCTAAGGACAAATGTACCCGCAAGAAACTTCGTAATTACTACAGCCAACGCCGGAAGTGACGCGAGAACCGTACCCATTTTTTTTTTTTTTTGGAATTTTCAAGATTGTGGCAAAGTCCAAGACTTGTTTGAGCATTTCAAGACGGCGGCAAATCGGTTGGTCTTTCTCGTTTAAAACTCATTTATTTTCTTCCAAACGCTCAGATTAAAAATCCGTGAAAGGCAAAATAGTTGAAAGACGTTCTTTCCAAATATCGAAATAACGGGTCCAAGAGATGATTTACGTGCAAGTAAGAGTGGTAGCGGACAGTTGAAGTTTCAATCCAAGTTTCTGGACTTTGTAATCTACAACGAAACTCTTCTGAATACAATTCTCACGTCACTTTCGTTGACTGCAAAATATAGCTTCAACAGAAGACTTAAAAGTTGGCTCTTTCATGTAAAAATAATTTGAACATTATATCTACCTCCAAGTCAATACACGTCAATGAAATTTCGCAAATCGATTCACGTCAACAAAAATTCATAATTATTAAAGTCTGGCTTCAGCCGAAGACCAAAACTTGGCTTTTTCAAATAGCCTTTTATGATAATGAGCTTCAACACCACAAAGTGCACTTGTTTTTAAGAGACGGAGGAAATGGGACCAAACAGACCCTTTCACGGTCTCCGTCGCCATCTTGTTGGGGGGTAGGTGGTGGTGGTGGTGGTGGGGGGT
>JANSTQ010065555.1:0-15010 GCA_026167885.1 Bergia puertoricense | reverse complement strand
TGCCTTTGACATGCTATACATTGTAAATGAAGAAAATTATTACTGTTAAAATTGTCGCAACACAAAATGAAGGTTGTGGAAATTCCCGCGTAATAATATTAATGTGAATTTGTCAAATTTGTGTTAATTTCATGACGTGCAAATTTTAGGTAGTAAGGTAGTTCATGTCTAGATTGGTATTTATGAATATTTAACATCAAGTCAAGGCAAACACTGTAAAAATGAGTCTGTTGTCACAGTAACAGGAACTGTGAATACAAAACTAGACTATTGTAGATAAACAAGCAAAATATAATTGTATTAAGGTACAGAATCCAGATTCAATCCAATATTTGATCTTAGCCCTCCTCATAAGAAGCACAGAGAGTCCGAAAGATGTATGTATGAAGTTGGGGACATCAGGCAGAATAAATTTAGTTACAGGGTAAGTACAAGTTTTTGTACATGCACAGTTCATCTATTTTTAAGTGTTGATTTACAAGTAGGGCTGCAATGATATACCACAATACACAGATATCGTGATATTTCTTTAACGATATTGAAATACATGTAGGACATCGATATGAATATGATACACAACATATTTTATGTTTTTGCTGCAATAAAGTCCATTTAATGCACTTCCTGCCCTGCTCATACCAGTAACTTACAATGATAACACAACTTGAAGAATAAAAACCCTGCAAGTCTTAGAGTGATATTTTTCGCCAAACATTTTTATGGAATGGATGGATGCAACCATACAGTCTTCCAACAAAATGTACATGTATGCTGTGCAAATCCAAGCCCGTGAGTAAAACAAAACCACTTGCTGGGTTAATTTACAACTGTCTCAATGTCTTTCTTCCAGTGCAGTTCTTTTGTATATATCATATCATATCATGACATCTGTATTGAGATATGTATCGTTTTGTGAAAAATCATATTGTTGCAGCCCTACAGGGTATTTACAAGTTAGAGTTATGTTGTAATGCAGGTGCGTAGCCAGCATTTTTTGCGGGGGAGTGCACCTCAAACTTCTTTTCTTTTTTTTTCTTTTCCTTTTTCCTTTTTTTCTTTCTTTCTTTCTTTTTTGCCATATTAGTCATTTCTGAGTGAAACTTTTCGGACAGGTGGGGGGGGGGTGCACGTGCAACCGGTGCACCCCCTGCCTATGCGCCTGTAATGTGGATGTTCTAGGTATAGTTTAAACACTTTATGGTAATTTTTTAAAGAAAAATAGTGCAAAGGTGAAGTATGTGAAAAAGGTTATAAAGAGAAAACAGAAATATCTTGACCAACATTCATTTGGAAATATTATAATTTTTATAAAAACAATAAGATTTGTCTATTTGTGTCATGTAAATTCAATAATAATTGTCAAATGCACCCTACATGTATACAAAAAATGAAATTAAGTAGTAGTAGTGGATAAAAGGATTGGATAACAATTAAGTTAAATTATTGTAGATTATAACAAGCCTGGTTGAACAGATACATTTTAAGGTGACTTTTTACAGTATTGTCTTCAATTATCTCTCAGATATTTTGTTTTTCCAAATTATTTTTCAGTAATTATGGGAAGGCTTCACATAAAACAAAGGCTGTGCCTGTACTTTCCCAATACAATGCAAATTTTTGTTTGCTATCAATTTGTGTTGCACCTCAGTGCTTTGATACATAACTTACCGTTCTTTGGCTGAAAATGAATTCATAATGTTTTCCAGGTGGAGGATTTACATTCTCTGCCTCTAGATGTATGTCGAGACCATCTTAAGGTTTGTACAGTGAGTTTTAAAGTTCATAGAGTTGAAGATAATAAAATATAATAAAATCAAAACTACAGCCTGTCACATCATTGGTGTTAAGGTGGTTTGAAACAGTTTTTCACTTTTCATTGCCACTGAACTTTATGAAAGGCTTACTCATTTGTAGTGAAAGATTACTGCTACTTGTTAATAGGTGGTGTTAAAGTAACCTTTCAGCTTATCAACCCTTGTACTCCCACTGGAATTTCTGTTTCCATGGCAACTTGACAGGGCCTTAAATACACCCTATTTTTAACATTTAGCGGCATTTTACACAAAAATTAGTTGGTGAAGTACCTTTTTTATTGCATCAAAATTGTTTATTCATAAAGGAACACATTTGAGGAAAGTTTTTAAAAAATCTGTCCACAGGTTTTGGCACCACCTTATTTTTACGAAATGTCAAGGTGGCGCCAAACCCTGTTGACAGAATTTTTTTTAAATTTTCATAAATGTGCTCTTTGATGTTAACAAATATAAAATAATGTGATGTACAGCATAACCTGCAAACCTTTTGTTAAAGTTAGATAAAGTGTACCTAATTACATTTCCAGATACATGTGATTAGAAGGCCATGCAAATCATCTACTTACAAAGCAATCACTCAGTTTTGAGCTTGAGTTTTGTGTAGGACGAAACTGAAATTAGTTAAAGTATTGTTGAATCTTTAAGGATATCTGTGACCAGCTACAAGTGAGTGATCTCCGTGATATACCAACAAAGTTACACAGTATTAACACCTTGGCTCAGTCATACCCAGCCATGGAAAAGGTATGTGCTCATACATGTATGACGTGGAATTGATGGCAAGACACAAAACACACAGACTGTACCTCACCTCTGTCTACCCTAGAGAGTACATTTACATTCCTCTTGAATATACAAATATTTAGGTTTTTTGGTGGCGTAGTTGTAGCATTGCATGAAAGTGGAGAATTTTGAGTTTGTGAAGGTCGGTTTGAAATTGTCACTCAGACAGTTTAAAATTGCTTGCCTCTCAGCTCAAATGGCTGCAAGTTGATCATGTTGGCAAACCAGTCCCATCTGCATGTACATGTATGCTTTCCATTCTGAGAACAGCTGTAAAGGCTGCATTTAGTTCTATAATAACTTTTAGAGTATCCATAATCCTGAATACATGTCTTTCACAGTTTTTCTGCATTGATTCAAATACCGTAACTTCATGAATGTCAAACTTTCCTAGGTTTTAAGGCAAAACTATCTCACATTGCAATAATTTAATTCAGCTTATCCGTGACATCCTGTCGTTGACTGAAGAGCAAGGTGCTCCAAGACCCTCTGCAGATGTGATGTCACAAAGTGTGGACACGCATGATGTTTACTGTGAGAGGGCGTGGCAGAATATCATGCCCACATTGAGGCTTTGGCTAATGGAGCTCAGAGGACTAAAGGTACATTATTTTACCTTCAAATTATATTTCATTTGATTTTAAATCTATCTTTTTTAATTAATTGGAAATTACTACGGTACTAAGAGTTGATTCTTAGTTTTCAATATGTATTTTAATGTACCCATTGTAATGTGGGTGAGTATGGAGAGATTCAAATCAAGAACCCCCGTTACCATAGAAACTAAACAGACGTTTTAAGCCCGAAGGAAAACTGACATTTAGTTTATCTTTTTTTACAATTAATGTTAGAAAACTTGAATCATGATTGAGTTTAGTTGTAATTCACTGGAAAACTAGGATTTGAAAAAAACTTTTTTTTCTGCACAGGCGAGTAAGCTGAACGTGTGTTGTTGATCAACAAGGGTTGGTGTGGTATGTTTTTGGCCGTGAGGTCGGGTGTAAAGTAGACGTTTCGAGCGTTAGCCCATCGTCTTAGATGACTTATAAGCAATTTGGGAAATCCTTGTTTAAATGGTTGGACATTAATTTATGCGGATAGAAAAAGTCGAATCGTGCCACTGGTTGACATTCAGAGTATCTAAAAATTGTTTGAAACTATGAATGAAAACTGTTCATTGATCCTCGGGGAGTTTCGAGGTTTCGAGTCTTTGTTCGTTCCTTTTGCAAGACTCGTTACATCCTGTGTGTTTGCTGGTTATGCAAATTTCCACGTGTTCATTTGCGTGACCTGGGAGAGTGAAATGGCTAGCCACTGGTCTGGATATATATGTCTCACCCTTTGTTTTTCACATCAAGTAAGTGTTTGCGAAAGCGATCAGCTGATAGGCCACTTTCGATATATTAAAATTCAGTCTCAGTTAATAGACACCAACAAGAGGCTCTGGGAAATTATATGTTTTAATCCCCAGAGCCTCGTGTTGATGTCTATTGTCTGAGACCGAATTTTAATATATCGAAAGTGGCCTATTTGCGGTCAGATTCTCTAATGTAAAGCTTCTTGCAGAAGGTACAGGTGATGCAATAAACGATGTTCGAAGTTGTGCAGCCAAAATGGTCGTTAATTTGGCACGAACCTTGGAGTCCTGTAACCTGTGTTTTGGATTCAATAAATGAACAAGCGTTGCAGCGTTTATGAGAACATTTGACAACTCTTGGTCCTAGAGCGGGGAAGGAGGAGCACTTCTGACAAGTGAATTTCGCAGGTTTTTGACGAGTGGCAGATTCGGAAATACTGATGTCGTTTCAGGATCTGACTGTGAAACTGAAGTTTCTTAGAACTAAATTTCCAGCTAAATTGTTGTTGTTGTGGAAAGTGAGTTGAAAGGAACCTGTTTTTCATTGTTCGAGACTGATGGATATAGAGCGGATTCTCTGCCAACGTTTTGGACTTGAGTGAGTGCATCTGCTATGATGCTCTCGAGATAGCCACAATCGGAAAAGAAATGAGACATTCATCACTGCAAAGTGTTTTCTCATGTTTGTTGACTGACTCCTAATCATGAAACTTAGTTTAAGGGTGGTTACCAACTTAACATACAGAACTGCAGACAGGGAATTTCTTTTTACCATCAGTTTAACCATTGATGTAATATGTCAAAAATTCACACTGATGACCCATTCCAAACACTGAGAAAGCAATGAAGATTAAACACAACGTGTGTTTTTTATATTCTCAAATGCACCAGTGCATGGAAGAACGTTATGACTAGATTGCTTAGTGGTAGAGTAGTGGTAACGAAGGCCATGATAATCGCAGCGTTCGCGAATCGATTCACCATGTGGCAGTTTTTATTGATGATTTCAATACACTGGAAAAGACTGGCTTCCAAGTTAAAAGTGGTTGTTTTGCAGTGTCTTGATCGTGCAGTGTTTGATCTGAGTTAAAACCCCTTACACTGAAATACCTTGATCTGATGTTTCATTGGGTATCAAGGTTCATCCATATGGCCAAACCGGGCCCCGGCAAGTAGATTCGCTATTGATTGCATGAATAATTTAAAAAAGTCGAGAATCCTTTTTTCAAAACTTAAGTGATCTTTATTTACTTTAGCTCGAGCGACGCCCCACCGGCAGCGAACAAAGAGTCTGAAACTGAGGCTACTGATCTTTGATTTACACAGGACCTTCGGAAGTCAGTCAACAAACTATCAGCACATTTGTTACCATGGCAACCTGAGCGGCTATTTGAGAAAGATAAAAGTTCCATCACCGTGAGCCAGTTAAAGAGTGCTATTGATTCACTGTCCCAAGAGAGAAGGTCAGGTCCTGCTGATTTGCGTGGCGATCGGCCGACTACAGAACAGCTGCAGAGCATCGTCGCTCATTTCCAGAAACTCTTTGATGTTAACAGTGTGTCTGGAGTGTTTCCACGAATGAACGAGATTTACATGAGACTTGGGGAAACCCACAATACCATGAACACTATGAAGGAACTTCTTAACCTCGGTAAGAAATGCATGGGTGGGGGGTGAATCAGCAGCGTTAGTGTCATTTTAAAAATCAATATTAAAACTTTTCCGAACCAAGTGTTAGTTAAAAAACAAATCTTATGTTGTCAGCTAAAAAGCCAAGATTGGAGATGTTTATGATGTTGCATGACGTCGCAGTCGTGGCTCCTAATAGGATTTGGAATCCTCGCATCAAAAATAGCTGTCCTACTGATCTTAGTGTTGCTGGCTTGTAAAACAGGAAACAGCGAGGGGTGACAGTATCTCCTCTCCTTCCTCAGTCTATGCAGAGAACAGAGAAAGCAAACTGAAGACCTGTCCATATAGGGTTAATAGACGGTTTTTGATTTGGGGTTTACTTTCCATTTTTGGTTCACGTGACAGCTTCTTCAACTGTTTCTTTATTCTTACCTTAATGTACAGATGTATATTATTGCAATACAAAGCAAGAATTTGCAAGAGCACTGTCGCATGATCTGAAATATGACAACAAACACCCCTTCCCCCAGTTGAAGAATATATTATTGAAATACAAAGCGAGAATTATGATCTGAAATGTGACAACAAACCCCCAGTGAAAGAGTTCCCCGATCCTAATCTGTTTTATTACATGAATGTTTTTGAAAGATTCCACTTGTAAAGCAACAGATGTTGTGAATGCTGTTGGGAAGCTCAGCAAAGCAAAGCACCTACTGAATGTGGATGATTTACCAGGGTAAGACAAGCTTTTATTAAGATAAATGTCATTTATCTGGTTGCATAGCACTTGTTTGTGGTGAAAGAACTGTTCAACAAACTAAAAGATACAGGCATTTTAGATGGACTAAGAGGATTACAAGCAGCATAATAGTCGGTGTATGCCACACATTAATTATAACTCACCCAGTACTACATTGTTTATTTAATATTTTCTGTGACGTCTGCTCTACACTCATTGTGCGATGGGCGATCTTTGTATATATGTCGAGGATGCTAGAGCTTAATTTTGCAATGATGTAAAATTCTTGCAGCGAAGTACGTTTCTGGAAACATTGAACCAGGCATGGTATCATCTGGCAGGATTATGGAGTTTCCTTGAAACTATCCCAGTTGTTGGGGGCTGAAACTGCTTGCTTTGTGTGCCAGTGCATTGTTTAGTGCCTCAAAACAGTAAATAAACAATCTTCCGAAAGAGTTCAAACTGTCTGTTGTAAAAGGGTTCATGATTAACAATTACTGACATCAGCTTTCGTTGCATGCAAATTGTTTTTCCTATTTTTCAAAAATTGTCGCTATAATCACCAAAATATATATCCTTCGTAAAATGCAATCAATTAAAATTCGCAAAACTTCAAAATTTGCAAATCTCTAGTAAAAATGTCACGCTGCACTACCATAGCTAGACAATTACTGATTTTCTGGGATTTTTTTAAACAGGATCATTAAACGACTTGAGGAATATGATGAATTCTTTCCAGCTTTTCAGGCGATGGTGACGGAACTGTGCAGGATACTGGGTATGTCAAGTTTTGGTATTGATAGTGGTAATACTATTAGCAATGGTATTGGTAATGGTGTTGGTATTGGTATTGGTAATGGTAATGATAATGATAGTGGTAATGGTAATGGTAGTTGGTATTGGTGTTGGTGTTAGTATTGGTAATGGTATTGGTATTGGTAATGCTATGGATAATGGTAATGGTAATGGTATAATGGCAATAGTATTGGTAAGGGTAACAGTAATGGTATTAGTATCGGTAAAATGATTTTGGCAGTGGCAGTGGTAAAAGCATTGGAGCCTGCTTGGTGAAAGAGTGCAGGTTCAAACAGTTTTTGATAACTTTACACCCTAACATACCGATAACAGCCTATTTCCAAGTTATACGCTTCCACTCCCGTAAGTCGACAGTTGTTAACAGGAAATGCAGGGAATGTATGAAACTTTGCACAAGGCTCCACTTGATTCGATGTTCGCCGGAACTGAAGCGCATTCGGAAATGGTCTATTATTATCCTTTTAAACTTTAGGGATTGATACTTGAGTACACGATGTTTAACGTCCTTTATTTTCATTTTAGGTGTCGAACAAATGGATGAAATTGTTACTGCTGTGAGAGCTCTTGTGAGATTCCCAGCCTACTGACGGAAAACTGTCTCACTGGATGGCAAGGTTGCCAGATTGTTATTGAAATACGATAACGGATGGGTTTTTTTTACCAGGAATTGGATCTCTAGCCTCCCCGCAGACTATTATTCTCCCTCGCTGCGAAAGGTCTCTCCCTTGGAGGAGAGTATTAGCCTTCAGGGAGGCTATGGATCTCTCGATGTCTTAAGGTTTTGTACAGACGACATAAATATTTAACCTTTGCATTACGGAATTCACGCTTTGTATATGAAACAACCAGAACCTCTGAAAGAAAACTAAAGATAAGGTTTGCCCTTGAGTTGGGCCTCGTTTGACGTCATGCATGATGTCTTAGTTTTCCGTATTGTAAAGATGAGAACGATTTAAGAACAATATTTTTAATTTCCTAAAATTATTTGCCAAGAAAATTAGAGTAATGATCCACAGCCGAATTGAACTTTATCTGGTTCGTATAACGAGACATTTCTGTTAATTTCGTACCTTCTGCAGACATATTTTAAGTTATAATGTTTTTTGAGTTTTAAGTGTGTACAAAGAATTTATCATTTGTAAATAAAAAATAATGTAACAGGGTTCCCATGGTCCCTGAAAATCCTAGAAAGTCCTTGAATTTGAAAATAAAAATTCCAGGCCTTGAAAATCGTTGGAGGTCCTTGAAAATCCTTGAATTGCCACGTGCAGTATCAGCAAATTTTTACATTTTGCTTAAAACTTTAATTTAAAAACGGCAAATGCGAAAGCCAGTGAGTTCAGGCTGGAAACACAGGAGCTCGATCCCTAAAGCAAATTTGTGTTTTTAAGGATTTGTGATTGGCTGTAAGTTTCGGCCAATATAGATCAGGTCAAATTTCCAGTTTTATCCAAGTTGCTCGGTTTGTTTGTGAAGGCACTGATGGCCAATTATTAAACTTGCAATGCTAGTTACTAGATGCAGAATAACTAGCAGTGTTTGATGTTTACAGCAAAATATGGAAAACTTCAGTCAAGTTTAAATTGACCATAACAAAAAAGATGGCGACTGGTACATTTACCCATAACTCCTAGCGCGCGAAAAACCTTAAAACACTCATAAAAACATACAGAAAGGATCTGAAATCTTCAAACCTGGCACACACAATGTTGTTAGTGAATGGACAAGTTTTTAAAACAATGGCCTTCCATGTTCACCTATTCGCTGTGTTAGGTTCGCAAGGCATTGTGGTCAAATGTACAGCCGCCATCTTTTTCGATATGGTGGATTGCCACACAAAGCCCTTGAACTTGTTTGAAAAGGTCCTTGAAAAGTCCTTGAATTTCATGTTCAGTTAGGAGTGGGAACCCTGATGTAAGTTCTGACGTTTCTTCAAGGAACGCCGTGGAAAATATCGATATTTTTTATTTTGAGGAATAAAAAAAAACAGCATCAAACGTTTGTAGATTTGTAGAGATTTCATTGATTGCATTTCTTCACATGTGTTAATATTGGAACGATTTCAAATTCATTGATTTGTCAGTGAACAATATTTTTTCGTCAGGCTGTCAATCAAGTTATTGATAATGTGGGGAGAAGCCCACATTGTAGATTCGTCCCAAGCAGAAGAAACGACTGTACCTGTGAAATGAGATGAAGTGTGCTTAATCGTAATCAGATAATATTTCAATGTTTAAACACATGTATGACAAAATCCGTTCCATTTATTTATGCATATTAACTTACTGCACAAAAACAAAAATCGTTTCTTTAAATGTTTGTATTTTAAAGTCCTGTATTTCTCGTTTTCCCACAACTTGGCATTCTCAACGGGGCGTTTATTTGAATCCTAAATCTTTTCTGGATGAAGGCACAATAGGTGAAACCATTTAAAGAATATGTCAAGTAAACGTGAATTAACCAGCTGTGTGGTGTATAACTACTTACCGATACTTACTCTTCTTTAAGTTATTTCAAGGTACGTTTATTCGATAGGATCGTCAACAATTTCAAAAAATCAAGAATATCGATAATTGAATTTGACGTGGCTCAGGGGGGGGGGGCATTTCTTGTGGAAAAATCGATATGTGAGACTCCCCCAAAATACAAACCGTCAAGAAATACCGCAAGGTATACATTACATTGCGGAGTCTTGGAAAGGGGTATTTACAAAATATCAAAGGTTTTTGAATATCAGGGAATCAGTTTGACTTTCACCTGGAGTACACTATTGTAGGGGGCCGACTCGTGGTCCCTGCGGAAAGAGAATGTGGCTTTGGAGAAAAGTTCTCTTGGTCCGACAAAGTATGTAACGAGGAAGTACTTCGACGTGTGGAGGAAGAGAGGTCCATTATATCTATCATCAACAAAAGACAGAGCACTTGGCTCAGCCATTCCCTGGGTCACGGCGAGCTTATTCCTCTAGTCATGGAGGGGAGGGTGGAAGGGAGAAAGCCTCCCGGAAGACCCCGAATAGGAATGCTGGACAGGGTGAAGAAAGGCGACCCCTACTCGGTAATTAAGAGGCGCGCAATGGAACGGGAACTATAGGGAAGGACCTGCCTGAAAGGCAGAACACAAGATAGACAGACAGACAGACAGTTTGATTTAGGTCATGGAAATTCCAGAACATGGCCGAGCGTCGTGGAAAGGCTGGGGAATTCCGTTGTAACACTGTCTGCCAGCATTAGTTTGTGTTTCAGACACGCAGTTTTGCTCTGAATAACTTCTAAAATAATTTAGCCTCCAAAGCCAGCCTTCCTTCGTAACTGCTTAGCCCTGCGTCATTCTGTGTCAAACTAACTCGATGTTTGTAACGCCTGCAACGCAATTAGAAAACCCGCTGCGAAGAAAAGACAAGAGGCTACTTTTAGATATCAAATTAGAATAAATTCTGAAAGCTAATCTGCACGGCGAGAAAAGCTCGAGAGGAGACAGTATGAAAATAAAACAAAACTTTTGCTTTGTCCATTATCTTACGGAGGCTAAAACTAAAATGATAATAAACGGAGATTCGAGAAGTTCCTTTTTCAATTTAAAATTTGAGAAGTTCGGATGAACAATGAATTGAGATTTTGATCTTGATTTTTGGACGAAACGCTTGACCTGGTTTGTAAAATTACGTAAGTGTTTAACTGGTTACCAATCTTTGAAACAAGCTTACAATAAGAACAAATAAGATTTTGAGGTTGAAATTGTCAAAAATTTACGAAAACTGAGCCTGAGCAAAATATAAGCAAAATTTAGCGGAAAATAAAGAACTTTCCAAATAAAAGGCATGTAGTGCATTTGGTAAAGCTGGAGGTTCGTGGGGAAAATCCCAGCGGCACTTCTTCAAGTAAGTTAATTGAATTAATTGCAGAGAACAATAATTATTCCAGAAACCCTTAAGGACAAAGCAGTGGTAGTTTTCTCTTCACAAAAAGTGTAAGGGCTCTCATTTTTATATAACCCAGTCGTTCTTTGAAACTGTTGGTTGCAAGATATTTGTTTAGAATTTTGTATTGCAACTCTCTCGCTTTTGTTTACACAGTGGCAACAAAGGGATGGTGTAAAAGTTTTAATACTGTTATCACGTATTGTCATGTCGACGACTTTTTTTTATTCTGATGTGTGGTTACCCTGTTACGGGCCGTTCGACAGTTGCTGTCTTTTCTCTCTGGTCAAAAAATTGTCGAAATGGCCTGAAATTGCTAGCCTCCAAAGCAGCCGCCTCATCTCCTTCCTCGAGATGAGGCGGCTGCTTTGGAGGCTATGAAATCGCCGGCTACCTGAGAATAACGGCAAATAAGAGCTCTTTGCTTCCCAGGTTATTACAGATATATCAGAGTCGAAATTCCTATGCAAAGTCTTAAATTCTAAGTCGCATCCGGTGTGTAAGTTTCAGGCTTTGTTGTCCTGTGGTTTGTCTTGTGGTGATGAAAATTGTTTTGTTTTGAATTGACACCCAGCTGGAAGCAACAGATCTTTACAAAAACGGAGCGACACAACCAGCACGGAACTGATTGGCAACATGCCAGGCCGGAACAGAGCATTTTATTGAGCTCCCTATTTCATAAATAAACAGAGGATATTGGATGAGAAATAAAAAATGACGACATTATAATAAGAATAAGGAAAGTTTTCAGAGCAGTGACGAACAACATCTAAAAATTTAGTTGTCAAACTAAATAGAATAACGAGGAACATTTAAGAAAGTAGAAAATAAGAGATAGAAATATTGGTAGAATAACGATTATAGGAGGTACAATGTCAATTATGCCGTTTGAGACATTTGTTTCGTTCAGCTACCAATATAAATAAATTTCACCTTTTCTCAGCAAGGATTAGAGCCTGCTGTTCAATCCTGTGTCAAACTGACAGACGGGAGCTATTTTAAAATGTCGTAAGCTCACTGTTTTCTTTCACATCAAACACTTACGTTTTATCCGTTTTGTACCATTTTTTAAACAATTTCATCATTTTAATTTGACTAAAGTTTTTGATCCTTCCATCTGACTTTGGGCAACCCTTGGCAAATACTTTGCCCGAACCGAGATCAGATGAATTCAGCATTCGCCTTTTTAAAATCCGCAATAGCCTCCCCGCCGGCTATTACTAGTCTCCTTCACTAACAATCTGCGGTGAGGTTATATTCGCAACCTTTCACACAGAGTGTTTTCAAAAATATGTACATGGATTTAGCTTATTTTTCATAAGGAACAATTTTTTTATTAAATAATTAAATACAGCTAACACGACAGCTGGTAATTTTGGAAGAAACACTCCGGCGACATCAAAAGTTGAGCTACTCTACAACTGCAACGGTGTTTTTTGTTCTATTTGTTCAAAACACATTCCAAGCTGGTGAGTGACCGCTTCTTGACACCATCACTAGCGATGCGAATAACTTTTACTGGTATACTAGCAAGAGCAGGGTTTTTTTAAGGTTTTCCATTTTTACATAGTGAGCTCAAAAGTTAGTCTCACCAAGGGCGTTCGACACAGTTGTCCATAAGTTGATTTCTTTTTACTCCATCTGAGATAAAGTTGTGAAACTGATATCATTGGTTGAGGCTTTCTGATTTACTTCTAACACTGACTATTTTTACAATTAATTTAATGTGATTTCAGCTATCAAACAAGCAAAGACTTTTTGAATTAAAATTTTAGCGTAGCTTATTCGTTCGAAGCTACGGTTTGAGATACGTATTCATGCCATGGTTAAACGATTTTCCCCTAATTTTTATAAGAACCGGATAATTTTGCGGAAGCTCATATGTGTTTCTAATTTTTTCTTAATTTTAGATATACGGTAAAACAATTGTTCCAGCTGAAAAGTTGAGGTTTTACTGCTGGATCTGGATTGGAGTTTGAGTCAGATATTGGCATTATCCAAGTTTGTTTTTTTCATCTAGTTTTATAGTTAGAAGTATTTATAACATTTATCTATATTCAGGCCGATCTATATACATACATATATAGAGAGACACACAAGACTACAATTTAGAATTTCATAAAGCGATATATAAGTTAAGAGTTTATTTTGATTATTATTGTCATGGTTATTATCATTGTCATTGTCATTGTCATTGTCATGGTCATTATCATTGTCATTATTATTATTATTATTATTATTACTACTACTACTACTGTTATTATTATTATTAGCTTGTTCTGAAAGATGGGCAAGTCTGATCCTCAGCCTTACAATAAAAGTTCAATACCTTTAAAACACGTTTATTAACCTCGGATTGACGATTGGCAGACATCAAACAGCGAAAAGAAATCACATGTTTTAATTGCGTTTCAAGTCTTTTTAACTTGCTAACTCGCAATATACTTTTTATCTTTCCAAAGGGTTTCTGGTCTATCTAGTTCTCTTTTCATGGACACTGTTGGAAAAGTACTGCTGTTGGCATATTTTACTATTCCAGCAATTCACCTAGCCTACGATTGTCGGTGTGGTCACTGCGAATCAGCCAATACAAACCAAGTCATCGAAGATCGTGGATTTGATAAACATATCATTAGGACACTTACGGTCCAGAACTTTCAAGAATGCGGTGTGAAGTGCCACCGAGAGTGCAGTTGTCAATCATTTCAGCTGTATGCAGGCAGCAAGTGTGATCTGATTCACGAAGATAGACAAACTGCGCCACAAGACTTCAAACGACTGGACGGTTACAGTTACTACGACTTCAACAAGAAACTCGTAAACCAGGTAATGGATGGGTTAATTAATTGTACAAGTGTAAAATACAGTAAAAACTTACGAAAATAAAGAGCCACTAAAGTTAAAAATCTTTAAAATTTTTATTGTATGAGAACTTGGTTCTTATTTAAACCGCAAAGCTTGTTTTCAAGACCTCCTTCAAAGATGCAAGATTTTAACCTAATCATTTCTTTTAGTGAATTCTACTTTATAGACGTTAAAATAATGCACTGCAATTCATCTTTACATTCAAACTTCAGTAAAAACCAGTGGTATAAATGTTTTCACCTCTGTTCTTTAAAAATAATTTCTAAGTATCCATTTTATATAATCCAATCCTCCTAAATCTCCTATATGTACCAAACACATGTAAACCTGCTTTACCTGGCAAAGGTTCAGAGTTAAAACCAAGTTTTACAAGATTTTAACTTATCACAGCATAGTAAAAAAAAATAGTGCTTTAGTCAAGCTTTTAAAAAACAGCCGCACGAAGTGTACCTTATGAAACGGCTGCGCGGAGTGTACCTTATGAAACGGCTGCACGAAGTGTACCTTATGAAACGGCTGCACGAAGTGTACCTTATGAAACGGCTGCGCGGAGTGTACCTTATGAAACGGCTGTACGGAGTGTACCTTATAAAACGGCTGTACGGAGTGTACCTTATGAAACGGCTGTACGGAGTGTACCTTATGAAACGGCTGCAGGGAGTGTACCTTATGAAACGGCTGCAGGGAGTGTACCTTATGAAACGGCTGCACGGAGTGTACCTTATGAAACGGCTGTACGGAGTGTACCCTATAAAACGGTTGCACGGAGTGTACCTTATGAAACGGCTGCACGGAGTGTACCTTATGAAACGGCTGCAGGGAGTGTACCTTATGAAACGGCTGCGCGGAGTGTACCTTATGAAACGGCTGCACGAAGTGTACCTTATGAAACGGCTGTACGGAGTGTACCTTATGAAACGGCTGCAGGGAGTGTACCTTATGAAACGGCTGCAGGGAGTGTACCTTATGAAACGGCTGCGCGGAGTACCTTATGAAACGGCTGCACGAAGTGTACCTTATGAAACGGCTGCACGAAGTGTACCTTATGAAACGGCTGCACGAAGTGTACCTTATGAAACGGCTGCACG
>JANSTQ010065554.1:0-26421 GCA_026167885.1 Bergia puertoricense | reverse complement strand
AAAAATCAAAAGAATATATTAACCTGAACGAGGCTAGTAGGGCTAATTTAAATACAGACAAAAGAATATTAAAATAGTCGCCATTTTTGAATAGGGTCTATCTTACTACTGTTTGAGTATAACAAAGTGTGTTTTCACTCAACAGGTCAGCGGCGTACCATCATCTGAAGATGAAGATGACCCTCAAACATCTGGACCAAAGATTTCTTACAAAGACTATATAGTACTCTGGGCACACCTGTTGGACAAGACGAAACTCAAGGTATATCACTAATTGCATTAATTTTGAGTTGTCTTGAGACGTATATTTTAATTTGTAATAACAGTTACACAAATGGAGGATATTACATGGCCGCGCGGAGATTTTTATCTTCGAGTATTGAAAAATCTCGCAGGAGTGAGCGAAGCGAACGAGTTCGAGATATTTTCAGTACGAGAAGATAGAAATCGTATCTCCAAACGGCCATGTAATGTTCTGTTTATTATTCTTCAAGCCATAAATTATTACTTTACAACCTGGAGCAGAAACCTTAAAGGGAAGTAAAACTGAAGAAAACAACAAAAACCCCACTTCACTTGTAATGTAATCATTTTGTACTTTCACTGAAACGAAAGCATCGCACGCTAAAGCTTTCGCGCCGTTTAAAAACCGGTCGTCGCTCTGATTGTCTAACGAGTTCTAAGGCGGGAAAGTTCGACGGGAAAGTGATATTTGACACACGTGTCAAAATATATTTTCGACACGTGTGAAATATCACCTTTATTTCTTGCGTAAATCTTTATCGCTTAGTAAATGGTAAATGATAATAGTAGCTGGTTTGACTGTACATGAGAAGATCATGCTGATGAATGGCAAGAAAACCTTAAACCGAAATGAAACAGGCTATAAGGGTTTAACATTTCTAGAGGACAAAAATGTTGCCGGTAAATATATCAAGCATTTGTAAATTCCAGTCGATATTCAAGTTTAAACTTTTCACTTCAGAGATTCTCCAAGAAATTGACACAAAAATTGAAGCTCCAAGACATTGGTCCCTTAAACCACTGCACATCCATTCAGAATATAGAAATTAACACAATTAACCAATTTCAGAATTATTTTATGGTTTGTTTTAATAATTTGATCAAATAAAGAAAGGTAATTGATTGAGATTTTCCTGAATATGATTGAACTGAGAGTGAAAAAAAATCAGCTATCAGCATTGTATGTTTTATCAAGTCGAGGTTTTGACGCAGATACGTGCAGCGTCTATTGTGCTACTACGTTATATGAGCGATTTGTGAAAATTGAAATGTTACCCAAAAACTGAGCTCAGTCAGGTTTCTCAACTTCGTTTCAAATTCCTAACTTGTCTTGCTTGTTATTATGAAAATATTGGAAACTAATTGTAGTTTTCGCTCCCGTCAAAGAATCTCACCGTACTCGTGCAGGATTTGGATAAAAGGGACTTGGTTCACGAGATGGTGTATGATGAACTCATTCAGGCTATCCTCCGCATTGTCAATAAACTGGACCTGAAGTCGGCAAAGAGTTCGCAGTCTGGTCTGGAGGTTAGCTTTTGTAATTGTGTAACACTTTACTGCGAGCAACATCAGAATAACAGCTAATTATTGCTCTTAAGGCCTGCTTACACTAGTAATTTTTGATGCAATTTTTGTCGCGATTTCCATTGCAATTTTCTCGCTACCAAATTGCATCAAGTTTCGAGAATGCTCGAAACATTGCATTATTTCTCGCACTCAAATTCGCTGAAATTGCAGGTAGTTTCACGTGCTATTTTAAGTTGCAAAGTAAACGCGAGAAGAATTGCGATGGAATCTTGACAAAAATTGCAACAAAAACTGCTAGTGTAAACGGGTCTTTATGAGTCGGTCCTTGAGATTGAATACATTAGCTTCCCCTCTGAGCTTGAGTCGTCTTCTACCCTGTGAACGAAAGATGTCATTGAATAAAAAGACAATATAAATAACCCTATACCTAACTGTCCGCTGACAAACATTCAACAGCGTATTATTAAAATGTGCCTGTTTTTCTGTTGTTGCTATTGTTCAAACAACTAATCCATGAAGTCTTGCGTTCACGGAGTAGGGCTTTATCGGTGAGTCTAAAACGTTCGAGAACTATACCAACACTCCAAAGAGTATACGATCAAATTTCCAAAAACCTTAAACTTGGCTTAGAAACAATTCCACTGCATATCGTTTTTTAACACCGTTCTCGTTTTTGATATATAACGTCAAGCACTAATCGCCCTCCAGTTACTTGGGGGAGTAACCCCTCAATTAGGTGTTCATTGCCCGTCATTACCCTCATAAATTATCCACGGCCAGCTCCCATCTGGCTTTTTCGCCAAGTTGTAAAGCAGCAGTGATCTGTTCCTTAGGTCGTGGGTTCGAATACCACCAAGGTCAGATTTTTTCTCTTTCTCGGTGTGGGCCCATTTCCTTTGTATGACTGCCGCTCAGAAGGAAGTACTTGGGATATCTTTACAGCACTTCAACTTGACACATTTAAAAATAACTATATCTGTTTATTAGTGCTGAGCTGCCAAACCTGGCTGGTTACCCCCCTCACTCATGTGTTCATTGCCGCTCATTATTATCTTAGTTACCCACGACCAACTCCCATCTGGCCTTGTAGCTCAGTTGGTAGAGCAACGGTGATCTATTCCGGAGGTTGTGGGTTCAAATCCCGCCCGGGTCAGAGATTTTTTCTCTTTCTCCTTTTGGACCCATTTCCTTGGTATGACTATCGCTCAGAAGGAATTACTTGGGATGTTTTTACAGCACTTCAATATAGCACATTTAATTCACTGTAATCTTTGTTTAGTGCTGAGCGGCCAAACCTTGCTGGTTACCCCTTCACTTACATGTACATTGCCGCTCCCATCTGGCATTGTAGCTCAGTTGACAGAGCAACGTTGATCTGCTCCGTGGGTCGTGGGTTTGAATTCCACTGGATTTATAGATTTTTTCTCTCAGTTTTCCGTGTGAACCAATTTCCTTTCTCTCAGAAGGTGTATAACTTCGAATATTTGTACAGCACTTACCACATTTAAATAACTACTTTAACTAGTGACTTCAGTTATAACTATGGTCATCGTGCTTATCTGCTAGGAAGAGTTGCTGGCTGATGTTGCTACAACCAGCTCGGACCTGTCTGAAGTACCGACCTCACCAACAGCAGAGAAAGACACAATGGCATCTGATCCTGTTGCAGGACTTCAACCCAAAGTTCCGAAAGACTTTCTTGTTTTTATCAATTTGGTAGAGTTTTGCAGGTGTGCAGCACACTTTTATTTGCCTTAAACACGGAATGGGTTTTATGAGATAACAAAACTGTATATGGAAGCAAAGCATACACTGTCAAAGAAGAACACGTGAACACCGGTAAACCAGAACGGAAGGAACTGTTTACGATGTGACCATTTTTCGAAGTAAAATGCAGTTCACTTTGGACACACGTTTCATTTATTGGCTGTTCTTCGTTTTCCTCGTCGATTCTTTTCTTCCTGTTTTTCTTGGTTCCGACATTTTGGCACGTAAGTGCCTTCATCAGGTATGGATGGAACATTGTGGTCATACTGATGTCAATGTCACAATTCGTGTTACGAATGTGGAATCATCTCGGAAACAATTAACACACGTTTCAATTTTTTGACCTAAACAGTGAACGCCTCGTGTTGTTTTTCAGTAAACGTTGTTTTGAATTGCATTTAGTTGTGGCAGAATGAGTGTCTGACAGAAATTAATCCCATCTTGATGTTGCCAATATTTCACAAAACACTTTTGTCCTTAACGAAACCATACACTGACATAATACCAGATCCTTGATAAAGACTCATTGACTAAGACTGAGCCTCGAGTAGGTAATGATCGATTCAATTTTTATGAAGTGAGAGACGTGTTCCATTAAGGAGGTCAATCGCCAGAAGAGCACTTGGTCCTTAGTTTTCATTTCTCTTTTGTTTTTTAAAAATATTTTACTCATGTTTTTCTACTAAAAAAATCCGTACGTTATGAATATCTCTGATATATTTTCCTGCTTGCCCTAGATCTGTTCTGTCGAATTACTGTCCAGGTTCTTTTGAGAGGTGGATTTACGTATTTGGAAGAGAAATCATCGTCTTCTCCACCAGGTACGTTACTCAGTTTATTTATAATAATATTTATACAGGGTGCTCTCTCACCGAGGTGATTTTCAGAGAGGCCCTGAATACAAAGTTACAAATAACAATTACGATTCGTAAAATCATGTAAAAGTGAAAAATCTGACAACAGGCTAAAAATGGATAAAAATATAAATTCATTACTAATTTACAATGTTAAAGCGAATGTCACACCGATAGCAAGTGAGATTGGCATTTTTGTACAGTCAACAATAATTTATTGTTTCAGTGAAACATAGAAAGTCATGTCATGCAAATAGGTAGCTAAGAGAGTTGGATTTAAAGCAAAGCCGAATTCGATTTATTTTATCCTTTTTACTCCGGTACTTTTTTCTTTTGAAGGTACCCAGTTGTGAGCGGTTTTTACAAACTTCTGGAAGTCTGTTTGACGATCTGTAGGAAGCTGGAATTTTTTAAGGTATTAATAAAGGGTTTTGTAAAGCAAGATTTTGTATGCAGTATTATAACAACATTGGTGATAGCTTATTTGCTTTGAACCATGCAAAGGAACGATACTTTACACTATCTTCGCTTTTGAATCTAAATCAAAGCTAAGTACAAACATTGTTTTAACCGTCAAGAAGAAGACTAGTTTTCGAAAAACTGTTTGTTCAACACCGGTGAGTAAGCCAAATGTCTTTTGTCGTTAGGCTGTCTACAAGGCTAACGTTTAATACTAGGACTTCCACTCAAGGTGTCGCTAAATCTAAAGGTCGTGAGTTCGAACCGTGGCCTGACAGCTGTGTTGTGTCCTTGAGCCCGACACTTCACTCAACTTGTTCCAGTCGACTCAGCTGTATAAATGAGTGCCATGGGTACTAATCTGCGATGCTTGATTAGTGTCCTGTGCAGAGAGAGTCAGAAACTCTCATCCGTTCAACTCTGCGGAAACTGGAAATAAGCGTCGGCCTTATGAGCCATTTGGCTTGTGGAAGGATTCAGTTCTACTCAAGCTGATAACACAAACAAACCATAGCAACTTTTGTATTTGCTTTTTTTCACATAATCAGTGTACCAGTTTACAAGAATTAGCACATCTGGGTTTATAGAACTAACCATCAAACGATCAGATCTATGCTGCCAATTGTTGTGGTGAAAGAGGTCATATAAATCATGTTTTGGCAACCCTGGAGCTTCTTCTTAGCATCGAGAGGTCTCAGTACTGACTAAGCTTAGTGTGTCCAGTCTTACAAATTGGCCCTTCTGTTTTTGTGTTTTTCTATCACAGTCACACATATTTTATAGTTTGTTGGAAGCTTAAATATCACCGCAAGCTGAGCAACACCTCTTTCTTTTTACAGAACATCAAAGCTGAGAAGGGTGTTTCTCAAGAGGATTTGGATATGGACATTGTTGACTCCTCGGATCGTTTCTCGTGTTTTGTCTTGTTTCGTAAGTTTATGAAGGAGGTAAGGAGTGGTAGATTTACTTTAACGTACTGAAGGTCAATAGACCTGCGCGCATTCTGTGATGTTTTCACGAGAGTTTAACATCTCTCAATAATAATTAGCTACTAAGCTCATACTTTTAATTACTCACTTGACTATTTTCCCCTCTTATGCATTAGTTGTGTTGTATTCGTGTTTATCTTTCTGTCAATTGACTGAACTCTCTGTCTCTGTCTCTGTTAATGTCTGTTATCAACCTTGACTGTATGGTGTTCTGTCTAAGCACTTTAAGAATATCCTTTTTGCATCCTTCATATTGTTCTCCTTTATATTTATCTGAATATTTCTACCTTCTAAGCCATTGTATCTTCTATTGCAGGCTTTATAGTGATAATACAAGCCTCTTGTCAGGCAATTGCGGGTGTACTTAGAGTTTGAGTGATAGTGAGAGCAATGGAGGGCCAACTAGGATAAACTAGAACTATAACAGTTTAGTTCCTTGACCTCTGCATCTAGGTTTTGGTTAGGATGAAACAGTACAAGGATGACCTTCTGTCTTCTTGTCTGCGTCTTGTGCTTTCCCTTCCACATGAGATGATCGTACTTGACCTTCCTTCCATGGTTCCTGCTCTAAAGGTAAGGTGTCGCTAATAATAATAATAATAATAACAATAACAATAATAATAATAGTAATAGTAATAATAATAATAATATATTAGCAATAATATATTAATAATATAATAAAAATAATAGTAATAGTAATAGCTTTTGTAAAAATATTGTTAGCAAAGTGAAGATATAAGATTTATCTACTAATAAAGAAAATAACCACAGAACTTCGCCTTTTTTATTAATAATTTCAAGTCTGTTTTGTTAATGTAAACATGAAAATACCTGAAATTAGAGCTCTCTGGAGGTATAATAAAATTACCAATACCATTGGTGTTTATTTCATAAAGAAGCTTTTGTTAAGTTTATTCCTTGGTGTGTTTTTTCTCAAAAAGGAGCTTTGTATTCTACCACGTAGGTTTTCTAGAGTAACACTTTGCATTCAACTTTGTTTCAGACAACTTTCAAATTGGGTTTAAGCTATATTCCACTGGCTCAAGCAGGACTCGATGCTCTTGAGAATTGGACTAAAGAGTTGCCTTACAATGTTCTTCAACCTTACTTTAAAGACATACTGCCTTGTTTGGATAGCTTCCTGAAAACCTTTACAGATGCAAGTGAGTATTTTCAGTTGTATAATTACTCAACACAGTATGCTTCCTATGAATGCTCATGTGTAAATTTATAAACTGCAGGAAGATTTTAGTAAAAGCAAAAATACTTCATTGTTTGGCTATTTTTGATGTATTGTTTGACTTTGACAGAGTTCTCATGGCTGCAGTAGCTAGTACTGCGTAGCTGCTAACTTCAACAGTGAACTGGTTAAACCTCATATTCGCTTTTTGTAGACGCTGCCATGTCGCCAGGCGAGGAACCAAACACAAAGATTTTAAGTGGGTTAAGGTCAACCAGAGGAAGAAAATTTGCCATCAAGTTAACGAATGTTAACACGGGAATGAGTGAGGTACGAGAGCCTATGTACTTTAGTTTTTAGTCTAGAGTCTTACGTGGTTCTCAAAATCAAATTAGAGATTATGGGTAAGTAGTATAGTAGGTACAGTTCGACCTGGAAAAAATCCGGTGTATTGCTCTACGTTCTCATACTAACAAAGTCTATTATAGTCATTTAGAGGCTAATTGTCTGTCTGTAGCAACTGTATAGCCTGTCGTAGATTTGCTTTACAGTTTAATATAATCTTTATAGTCTAACACAGTCTAGTTATACAGTCTTAACACTTCATAGTCATTCCGTGTCTTATGTTTTGAAAGTGAAGGGAAATCAACGCTTTGCAGTCATTTACGTATAACCAACATGTTGGCAACATTTGACCTTTTGTGGAAGACAAGTACGTTTTGCAGTGGATACTTTCTTATGTTCCCTTTTCACGATAAATTATTTCTAACGCTAGGGTGCCGAAAGTCCGCTGACCAAAGTACGAATACGCATTCTGAGGTTGCTTGGTAGTCTGGGAGGACGGACTAATGCTTGGTTACTAAGCACACGAGCGGCAGTTGACCCAACAAAGGCAGTTGCCTGGGACACAGAAAATCATCTGTCATTTGCTGTGCCATTTCAGGATATGAAACCCAACATTTACTTGGGTAAGATAACACATACCCTCTGTAGCCAACTGAAAACAATTTAACTATAATTATTGAATGGTAGTGAGTGGTAATGAGTGCTGACAAATTATGGTGAACGTTTGTGAAGGATCGGGGAGGTATGAAAAGAGACCAGGAAGACGTCTTTTCCCATCATTCCCCAACATTTGTATTACTGTTGTCAAAAACTGCACATTCCTTGTTGAGTAAAGTTATATCCAAGAAAGGTCAGCGATACCTCAAATCTAGTATTGAGTTCGGACTCTGATTTTGATTGAAGATCTAGTTATATGAGATAATATAACGTGACTGTGAATAGATAGTACAAGCTTTTCTGCCCTTGGCTATTTTTGTTTTGTAATCCATTTATGGAAACAATTAAGATGAGATAATACACACGCGAGCTCTAACGGAGGAGAAACGACAGTTGCACAATATAACTACGTTAGAGATTTTATTGTATGATTTTACACTTTTCTGTCCACCAAAACAGTTACTCTCTATATCATATTTCAACACTTTTTTTCTTTTTTATATGCGTTACATTTTAATTGCTTTTAACAGATCCTTTTCTACCAAGAGTAGTCGAGCTTGCTACCTCTTCAAGTGATCGACAGACAAAGGTGGGTTTTGGTCTATCACATAACTTCGCCTTTCACTGCAGTAGTTATTTCTTGGTAGTCTCAAAGTATCTTTTTTGGAAGTTTAACTAATATCCACAAAATATACATTTTATAATATCCACCTTCATAGTTGCAAGTGAAAGTTTAGGGTAATATTGTAGAGACAACATGGGACACGGCGTGTGGATGGATGGAAGGTTATTTCAAACACTACCAAGCACTGATCGAAATTGTTCCTTAACTCAGTGCAAACTTACTCTCACTTCTCTGCTTTCTTGTATAGTTGTTATTGAAATGCATTTTCCGTGATTGCATTAATTTTATCGCGGGTATTACTGTTGTTTAAATTGATTGGTTGTTGGAAGCGATTAGTGCTCTTAATTGCTTGAATACAAGTTGTCAGGGAATAACAACAATTTTACATTAATTGTTTTTCTTACTTAATGTTTAGGTTGCTGCCTGCGAGCTCCTTCACACCCTGGTCCTGTATATGTTGGGGAAAGGGGTCACACAACCTGAAGGAAAGAAGGTAGAAAATTGTTGTTTCACGATCCATCAGTTGAATAAAGTGATTGTTATAATTAAGAAGAGGTGCTTCAAAATCCATGAAAAGCAACTTCCATGTGTGCTAGGTAAGCGCAGTGGCAGCCAATCTACAGTGTATTTTAGTTTTATTTATCAAATTTACATGTTTCCCTGCAGTATAAGTGCTTTCCGATATTAAAGCCAACAATGTAAGACAAAATATGAAAAATTATAATTTAACACACGTGCATTATTAGGGGCTACCCATAATACAAAGACTTATTGTATTTCAGAGTCCGATGGAGAGATTGTGGAAACACATTTTCCCAGGCTTACTACAGCTTGCTTGTGATGTAGAACAGGTTTGCAGCAAATTATTGGGAAATAACTAAGAACGCTTCACTTTTTCCCACCCAATCGTATTTTGTTTGTTGGTATGGTGGTTCTACATTTGTACGTAGTTTGCTTTGATATTTTGATTGTTGAAAGTAACTTACTTTTAGATTAATTCCAATTGATCTTGAAGGTGAGCAGAGGGATTGCAAAATAGATTGAAAAAGAAGGTTTGCATCCCAAAACCTTGTAAGGAAGAATCCAAGTTCCACTTCTCAGATAGAAGAAGACCAGCAGGATTTCCTTTCGTATTAACCCACAATAGTAATTTTTAACTTTATCTCAAATGGTTTTAAACTACAAACATCTATCTCCAACCACTTTGTTCTCTGAATTACTATGGAAAATCCAGTAATATATGATGGCTTGTATCAGTACTAATCGTATGCTCCTATAATACAAAGTTTGGATTATTCGTTTACTAAAGGAGAAATGCACAAAAATAGGACGAAATCATACAAAACGTCTTTCAAAGAAAAAGTTCCCTGAAGGGAACTAATATTATTAGCTGTACAAATAACTGGTTTTCATTCTGTTTAAGGTTGCAGAACAGTTATTCAAGCCTTTGCTGTTCCAACTTATTCACTGGTTTACAAACAACAGGAAATACGAGAGTCCTGAAACAATGGCGTTGCTCAATGCTCTACTGGTACGTTCGCTGTACTAAGTACTCTCCTTACTAAAATTTCAAAATGACATTCCCTATCCCCTATCAATAAACCTTCTAAAATTTTGGTACCCAGTGATATTTGAGCGATCTGCATTTAAAACCGTAGTTTTGAGTTTGCTGTATCATTACATTACAGGATGGAGTGATTCATCCGACTGACACTGCCTTGCGTGACTTCAGTGCTCTGTGCGTGAGAGAATTCTTGAAATGGTCGATAAAACAAACATCAGAAAAGGTAAGCTAATATTTTACTATTTTTGCCTTGGTTGTTCGTAAACAAAAGTTTTCCAATGAAGTGTGTGGATATCAGTCAGATAATGTTCTGTGTGTGAGTATGGTTACTTCACTGGATTAGACCGAAAACTGACAACCAAAGTTTTGGGTTTAGATTTTCGGTCTTGCTGAAGGTTTAAGTATTTCGGATGATTAAAAGATTCCTTGAACTTGTCGAAAAGACAAGAGAAATGATGTCGATACTTGTCGTGATTGAGATCTCAAAGTTTGTCAGTTATAACTGTTATAGTAGTTGCCCTACAATACTCTGCTGTGCCTTACTCTGCTCCACTCTACTAAAGAGAAAATGAAACGTTCTGTTATAAAGTGAACTGATAGCACAAACATCGCTTGTAGCTACAACAGTCTCTCGATAAAGACAATGTAGATATTGTAGACGTTGTTGATATGAAAGAGTATTTGTCACTGAACATAATCTTTAAATTTCCGTAAAGTAATAGCTCATCGTTTTTAATCTTTGTTACTTGCAGCAACTTGCCAGAAGCCCAATAAATATCAAATCGTTGCTAAAGAGACTTTACAGCCTAGCACTACATCCAAGTGCATCGAAGAGACTTGGAGCGGCCTTGGCTTTTAACAACATTTACACAGTGTTTAGGTAAATGAATTTATCTTGGATTTTTAACCGAATTTTCAATCATCAGTTCTATAGGCTAGTTGTTGTAATGTTAACTGGAAACACATTTCACAAAACGACACGAAATCTTGAAATCCAGGAAACTGATGACTCTTTTTTACATAACACAGTTTAGTTGAGTACGTAACCATCGCGTAGTATTTAAAAGGCTGTGTCAGTCTTGAACACACGAAAGTATTATTCACGATATTTTACCACTTATTATAAACAAGTACTCTTTTAGACGCCCCAGATCTTTACCAATGTCCAAATGCAGCACAAAGCGGTTCCAGAAAAGTTTCGTACTTACGCCATTAAGAAATGGGACGCATCACCTTAACTCACCTTAATTCAATTAGTTCTTAGAAATTTTGCACGCTTAGATACCGGCCAAATCTTAGAATTTAATTTTAATCCATTGTAAATAGCTTAGTTTTAAGCATTCTTTCTGTAATTTATGAACTATTAACCATGACTACATTATTCAATTATTCAATTGTAAACTTGAGTTTTTCAAATTTTTTAAAATTTGTCATTCAAGTATTTTAATAAATTTATTATTATTATAAAGTACCCATAATATTTTGACGCACATATTTCATTCAATGTAATTCTAGCATCATATTTAAACATTCCCCAGATTTATTGCTGTATATACAACCATTACCAACACTGCATAATTCATTTTTATCATGAGAATGGTGACAGTTGTTTTTCAAAACGTCGTAGCATTAGCATTTAGTTTAATCCTAAAGTTTCTTAAACTGAAATATTTATCATAATGATAAATTCTTACTCTACTGTAGGAAGTCTTTTTTATTTTTTCCTTTTCTTTTGCTAGATTTAACACATACGTTTCTTTCAGGGAGGAATCTACACTTGTTGATGTTTTTGTGCTTGAAATCCTGGTGACGTACACTGAGAGTTTGGCCCTGGCTCATCTTGATGATCAGGGGTTAGGTTGGTGTGGCAAGCTCAGTGATTCTCTGTGAAGCAAACTATATGATACTTTATGTGGCAAGCTCAATGATTCTCTAGGAAGCAAACTATATGATACTTTATATGGCAAGCTCAGTGATACGTTGTTAATCACACTCAATGATCATTATGAAGCAAGGACATTTTTGTAAGGAATCTAACAAGATTTGATAACATAACAACGCAAACACTGTTTGATTAGACATTCAGGCCTGCAACGAAAAAGTTTAAAACTTATTTTCTTGCGAAAGTTCCTAACAAAGTGGTTTGACATTCTGTTAGGAAAATGAACCATTCATTTACTGATCTCAACTCTGGTGCTTCTGATTTTTTTCGCTTACTGTTTTGGATGTTTTCTGAAATGGACAGCACATTTTCAAGATGAAAACAAGGAAGCACACAAAAAGCTTGTATTTATTCCTAGGTACCCAAGAGAGGTGTATTCAAACTATTGGCCATTTGGAGAGGATCATAAAAGAGAAAGCTGATAAACTCAACAAAGAGAAGAAAGACCGACGAGTTCCAAGGTATTGGTGGAAGCGAGTTCCATTGACAGGAACTGATACGATCTAGAATACTTATCCTCTAAAGCTGTTGCAGATTTTCCATCTGTGCCATCGTACCCCTTGTAAAAGTTGAACACCATGTGTAAGAATCTTGATTTTATTTTAAAACTCTTATCCACTTTCATCCATCCCATCCTACACCTTATCCCAGGTTCAATTGTTTTGTCGAATCCCTCATTTGTCCACTCCCCCAGTTGTTTACTCTCTTGTGCTCCGTGCTGAACACCCGTTTTGTCAGTTTCGTACATGCTACCCTTTACCTTATCCTCAAGTTCTTTCGTTTTCCCTGTTAAATATGATTTAGTAAAAATCTCAAGTTTGATGAATCAAAACTGCTTCCAACCCTGCCGTATTACACCTTTACTCGGCATTACTTGACCCAACTCGGATTCTTTTTTAACAAGTTTCTGTAGCTCCTAATCGTCTCCGGATGCTTTTGGCCCCGTTTATATGGAGAAAAGTTGTCCCGGGTAGAAGGGTAGAACTTTTCCCTCCGGGTAGAACTTTTCCTGCATTTCTTTACAAAACGCATCGAACCGTTCACATGAGAAACACAGACTTGGCTTGGCTAGAAGGGTGACCCGCCAAGCCCCGTCACTCGCTTTCGAAGGTAGGGTTATCCTTCTACCCACGACAACTTTTTTTCATGTAAACACTGTGCCTCACCTACCCGGGTCAACTCGGCCAAGTGTAGATACACAGAGCACACGCGAGCGTTGACGGCCAGCTGTTGACTCGGTTAAATGGGGCAACTTTTTTGTCACTGATATAAACGCTCACTAAAGTGGACTTCGTTAGGCGAGTGACCCTTCTACCCGAGACAACTTTTCTCCATATAAACAGGACCTTAGTGTCTTTTATCCCCCCCCCCCCTTCCTTTTTACGTGAAACTAATTAATCACCTTCCATTGTTGCAGTAGTCTATTTCAAGAAGGGCAGCTCTTCCGATTAGCAAAATATTTAATTTGATGTATTTTTTCCAGGGGATTCAAAAAAGAGACAGACATTACCCTGAGTTACCTAATACCGTGGCTCGTGAAGCATTGTGGAAAACCCCAAACTGAGTGTCGTCATCAGTGCATGAGGCTGGTCTGTGTGTTTGCCCCGCTTGTTCCTGGTAAACCGAGTGCTCCTTGTTGTGTAGAGTGATCTTACTCAAAATTTCCGCCCTGTTGCTAATCAACTGTTTTGAAAGGGTACAACAATGACATACTATCCAAAAGGAAATTATGCTAAATATTGTTCAGAATTTGAGAAAATCATAAGTACATCTAAAACATGTATAGTATACGTTACATACTCTAAAGGACAAAATAGTTAAAAACTATTTTGAAAACCTGAAAAGAATCTTTAAGAAAAGCGTTGTAGTAAGCTTTCTTCCAAGATTTTCTAACAAGGTTAAAACCTAAAGAAAACTTGTTTTTTGATTAAAGGACTAAAATATGGTCTCATTTGCTTGTTAAACTTCAACACGAGGGAATTCCAAAACAGCTTTTGAATTTAGGTTCTCGAGATATTGCGTCATTATCGTTGTAAAAAATAGTTCATTTCCATAAGACAGTTGCTTTTTGATACAGATGAATGAATCAGATATACTTTATGCCATGAAAGAGTTTGAATTTTTTAAATATATTTGGCGCTGATTCAAAATATATTATTTGTCTGTTTTGATCTATAATAGGGATAAAGTCAGCATCGGACTGGATGAACAAGACATACCAGGAACAACCAACATTCTTTGTTAAACGGTAGGTCTAGGAGTGTTTGATTTTCAGACATTTTTCCCCTTTAGTCAGATTTAGGATAAAACTTTCAAAAACTTTCATTATTGAACATAGATGAGAGCAGTGGTTTATGAAAACCAAAATGTTTAAGTTTTAGTGCGACACTCCCTTGAAATGACCACCCAAATGAGATAAGAAAGAAATAATTCATGACAGAATTCAAAAAGCTTTTTATCCATGCGTCTCAGCTTGATTTTCACTCTGCAGTCACGAAGACTAAGTGGCACAGGAAATGAAAAAAGATGAACTTGCTATAGTAACAATAAAAAATTCTACCGATAAGGACGATGGCAATTGCATATTCTGACCGTTTTGATTGGCTGAAAGGATTTTAAACCAACGAATCGGGAGTCAATATTTTGCTCTGATTTAAGAAAAAAGCTTTCCGTTGCTATCCATGGAGAACAAAGTATTTTTTGCCTCCTTGTTATAAATCCTCTCTTTCTGTACCTTTTCTACCCTTGTTTGTTCTTTTGCTTTAAATGCAGATTCGAGAGTGGAGGAGGAGGAAGAAATGGTATTCTAAATTTCCCCAAACTCTCAGATATGGGAACTTTGTTCTCTCTGAAAGAGACGACCTTGTGGTTCGACTTCCTGTTGGCAGCTTTGGATTGTTATACCTGGGTGTTTGGACAACGGCTTCTCTCACCAAGACAGCTGTTTACAGGTAGGACATTTGAAATTATTGCAATGCCTTGCTTACTTGATTTAAACTGACAGTTTGTACAAGTCTGCAGTTGAGGCAAAATGAAATTTCAATGACTTTTTCAACTTTCATTTCTAATTATTATTTGAACTGAATGTGAATTGAAACAAAATTCCAAAGCTCGAATGCCACTAAATTTGGCCGACAATTTTGGATTATCACACTCGATATATTTCCAAGTAAGATTTTGTCTTTTCTTCTTATTCTGTTTATTAGAATTACTCAGTTTGAAAATTCAGAATGGAATCATGTAAGTATTTATAAAAAGAAGATAACAATGTGTACTTGTTTATAATTTGTAGCAAACTACCAAACGCTACAGTTCGAAGACACCGTGCTAAGGACAATTGGTATTGAGATTTGTTTTGTACTTGTATTTCATATACGAAAGTCCTCAAGCCATGAGCTGATTTTAGAATAGCTGGCTTAAGAAAGCAGATTGTAGAAGGTGTCACTTGGGACGAGCGTGTCCTCCCCACGATGAAGTCTCTAGCGATCGCAACTTGAGTTTGCTTCGGAGGTCTGGAGCCCCAATTCCGTGGCCCTGATAAGCTAATTGAAAGAGTACAAGGCGGGCTATGCATCTTTTGTTACCTGGCCTGCAGTGTTGTGAGCGAGTACAGTGTCAGGATCGTCTTTCTTTGGTCTATGCAAGGGAAATCAAAGACCTGACCACCTTTCAAAAAATGAAAAGTGGGAAACAAATCTTTCGTAGAGTTTTGTTTAGAGACACGAGGCCAAGGAAAAAGTAATATTAATACCATGAGGTGTAAAACTGAGTGAACATTTTAATGAA
Source organism: Bergia puertoricense (assembly GCA_026167885.1). NCBI lineage: Eukaryota > Metazoa > Cnidaria > Anthozoa > Zoantharia > Parazoanthidae > Bergia > Bergia puertoricense. The sequence continues at coordinate 10,702 of JANSTQ010065554.1, read as the reverse complement.
ATAGTATTTTTTGGAACAATCAGCAATGAATGTGGATTAAATTAAAGTAAAACTAAAAATTGAAAAACATAAATTAATAGCACAAACAATGTCAAAGTATTTTTATAGTACAATAATAAATATTTTTAAATGCACACTATTAAAAACATTGAGTGTATAGCCTGAAATTAAACTAATAAATTTAATAAATTACATTCTTAAATCTACACAACAGATTACTAAATGCCTGCCTTTAAGGATTGGCTAAACAATTAATTTCTGTAATTATATTTAATAAATCATTCAACATTGTTGTAGCAGTTGATGATAATGTCCATTCACCTGGTATAGAACGCAGTTAAAATGCAGATGACTGCCAAGTTAACTTTGTCTTATGTTTCTTCTTAAATAGTGTCATCAGAAACCAAGCACAGAAGCAACTTATTTGTCAGCCTTAATTCCTTCCTGTCAGAGCTAGCAATGCATGGCATAGGAAGTGCTGCGGAATGTTTCAGATCAGGAAGCAAGAATCAAGTGTTTTCACCAAAGGAGATTGGAGACTATGACAGGTGTGTATATCATTTCCTGTTTATTGTACACTTCAGAAAAACTCGAGCATTCCCATATAGTTGGGGGTATGCCAGTATCACGCCCAACAACAACTTTGTTGAGGGAGTCAGTCTACAAAGTATAGGAACTGATTGATCAGTGCAGGTGCACTGTGGAGAGAACCTTTTATTTTACTGTTTGTTTCCAATATTGAATGTTTTGTTTGTATGAAGCCAACCTTATATTTTGTTGTTTTGAAAATTGTGGCGTATCTGGAACTTTGAATATCTTTTGTATGGAAAATAAGTTAGAAACCTGTGCGTGGATCATGCTTTCTACCTTTTTTCGTCGAATACGTTTCTAGAATAGTAGGAAAAGTTTTTGTGGGACTAAACTATAAACTAAAAATTGTGTCTTCAGTGTCACCGGGGAAGACACAAAGACTGTTAACTTTTATCAATCTATAATGACCTCCTTTACCAATTAAATGTTTTAAGAGTAGCACGTAAAAATTCCGTTTTTTCTCAAAGTTCAGTTTGCTTTTTTACTTGTGTTAGAAAGCAGATTGGTTACCAGATCTGCATTAATGTACTGTGTCATTTCTGCTGTTTAATAACCATCATTTTTTTCATACTACAGTTTTACTTTGAACCTTAAAACGTGCCGGTAGTAATGTTAGATACCAGCTGAATTTGTTTTGTTTTGTAGAATCAAGTGCACACTGATTGTACGAACACTGAACTTTGCTACAGTGATGCTACAAGGCAATGTTGAAGAGGCGTTAGAGGTATAAGAGTTTTGTAATGCTAATAATCTAATCAGTAGTGGGAATATAGTCTCGTCAAATATGACAGGTTCAGAAACTTTCAAAATCAACGTGCTAGGCTTCAGTCTGTAACGTTTGAATTAGGCGTGCGAACCTAAAATGGTATGAAAAATATGGCGATTCGCAATTCTGCATGCAGACTGTTACCAGAATATTACCATATCTACAAAAAATACCGGGTTCTGATTGGCTGATTTACCGTGTATTTTTCTTTAATCTGTGTAATTAAATCCTTAATAGCACATGTGCTATATAAAACATTAATATGCGCTGTCATCCGGGAGCTTCTCTCGCAGAATTATAAAAAGCAAACACGGAAAATTTTCGTAAACTTGTTATGTTTTTTTCTTGAAAACTTTCGTAAATTTCTGGTTTTCTCCTATATCAAAAATGAGTGGTTTAGAAAGTGAAGAAAATAACGAAAAGGGCTCCCGGTTCAAATTGTTCAAAGTACATAAGCGCGAACTAATCGCAGTCCTACAAGTCAAATGCAGAAGAATGGTCGTATTTTTTGTAGGTGTGATATTAACAGAAACACCACCCTTGTTCTCGAAGAATTAATGAAAAAAAAACACTCGTATTTGATAAAAGTGGCAAAGTCCCACTCATGCTACGCACTCGTGAAATTACTGTTACTTTCATCAAATACTCGTGGTATTTTTCATTAATTCTTCTTGAACGGATAATGTTTTCAGTCTTAAGAACTTGAACAATTGGTAACAGTTTTTGAACCCAAGTATTTGATATGACTTATTTGTGTTTGAATGTGCGGGTATTTTTGTTTTATCACTTGCGAGTTACTTACAGACCTTAAACTTAGAATGAATGAGTAAACTTGTACTGCAGAACTGAACACAACTACTATGGGCAGATTCTAACAAGTACTGCAAATGTAATTGATTAGTTGTAGTTATGAAAATATGGCTCATGAAACAAGTAAAAGCTTATATTCAAGCTTCATACGCTTGAATTTTCATTTCTAGTAATACTGTTGAGAGACTTCAAGAAGCATGGCATTAAAAGTGAAGAGAGTACAGTTAACTTGGTTGGTTTATATCACGAGCGTAGAATATTAAACAAATTTTGTAGAACTTTTAAAAAAATTGTTTTAGTTCGTTGAAATTTTGTTTACATTGACGTAACTAACTAGGAACTAAACGTTTTACCCTCTGACACTCATTCTCTGGAACGAGATTACTTGCGTACAAGCTCACTAAAAATCTTGTTTTAATGGAAACTTTGTAAAAATACTTTAATCACTTTATTAGTTTAATTCACCCAGCAGTAAGCTACTGAATTGCGTGAATTTCACAATTTTTTACTTTCAGACACTAAAAACGGCATACATGATCCTCAAACACTGCCTGCTACAGAAATATGTCTTCACTTGTTTCAGTCTTGACAGTATAGCTGAAACCTTTTTATAATAAATGTAGTCTGCAAAACGTTTTGTCTTAGTGGTAAAAAAGAGTTGCAACAATTCGAGATTTCCTATTTGAGACCATTTCTTGTTAGAAATGTTACCTTGGTTGCGTTTCTTGGTAATGAATTATCGAGTTGTTAGCTGATTTTGTCATTTTTTCAATGTATGGCAGGCTGGTTCCGATAAGTTTTGGAGTGAGAAGCTGTTCGATCTAACCCTTAGCTGTATACTTGAACCAGGGCTGGTAGGATTTAACATGGGCGATGTGGAGGTTATTGAAAATTTACCTAAACAGGTAAAATATAAATTATCTTTTCACTTTGTAAGAGAAATATAATCACAGGCACGGGTAAAATCACGGAATAAAAAATTGAAAGTTCCACTTCTTTGTCAGTCCTTTTGTTTACTAAGATAAAAAGAAAATTCCCATTAAAGCTGTCTCTTGTTTTTAGGATTTGCTGCAAAGCGCTCAGCAAAATTAGATTTGAAATCTTGTGTGTTACAATGTAACTTGACTTTGCAAAAGTTAACCATTCGATCTTGAGTGAGGGATGAATAAAGATTTGTCAAAACAGTGTAGTGGTTGGGTACAATCTATTTTGCGTGGCTTTTTTTCTTTATAACTTTGTATTATGTAAATTGCATAAAGAAAATAGCATATGGGCACGCAGAAATATGGAATTTTTCCTTGACTGTTCAAGGTATTGAATTTGAGCACAAGAAAAAAAAATCCATCTCCAAGCGTCTGTGTGTTATTTTGTTCATTATTTGAAAAAATACCATGTATTTATATTTAAAAATAACTTAATTCAACTTTGCCGACCGCAAAGGTAGGTGTTGTCATAGAAGCACAAGAAGATCACCAATTGGCTGATGTAAACTCACGTTTTTTACGTGTTCAGATACGATTTTCTTAGTGGCCGAATCCCTGTAAAACTGTGGTTTATATAACCAAACAGGTGAATAGCACTTTTCGCGTGCTCTGATTGGTTCATGAAACACTGAATATCCTGTGCTGTTCACTTAGGTCACTCATGCATGAAACAAGCGCGCGCGAGATGGACGAGGCTTTTTTTTTCGCTCACTTTTTTTTGTTTCAAAAAATGGAAATAAATTATTTTTAAAGTGTTTTTCACCTGTTTGTTTAATACTAAAACAATTATCACAGTTGGTGTCGGTACCGAGCTATATTAATATCCACCACTAGTCACCTCCACTCCGGGGGATAACTGTTAAATATTTCACTTTTAATATTGTTTCACCCCCATGTTACGCGCAGAATGACATAATTCGTCCCTTGCTTTTCTTTTAACTTTTGTTTAGTTCAACTGCTTATTTACATTTCCTTAACTTTAATTATATGACGTGAATGAACTAATTTGTTGTTCTTGCTTGACTAGACCGGAGAGTTTTGCAAGATCTTGTCACAGAAACTGCCACAAAAACAGCTTCAGTTGTTCAAGAACTGTTTGGAAAGGAAGATTGCCTTTGGGAGGTAATTCTCTCTTTTCCAGGCTCCCAAGAATCATAAAACCTTAATCGAAATGCAAATGTGGAAACTGTGGATTTTCAAGTCACAGTGTAATGGTAGATTGAAAACTGCGAGTCACAGTGAAACAAGAATCCCCGGCTAACATTTGAATAGAAACTGAAGTTTCTCCGCTAGTACTTAATATTCTTGTTGAAGCGTTAATGTCATGAGTCAGATAAAGAAACTCGAGATGGTTGTAAAAGTATTAGCTAGGGGCCACTGCTGGTTAAATGACGCAATTTTCAAATAGTATTTTCAGATATCTGATTTTTAGCTTACAAAATCCCCACAATTTAGTACCAACCCAAATAAGTCACCCTATAAATCTTACTCTGTATTAATTTTTTTCCTTTGCTGCAGTCGCTGTAATCTGTTTGACTTGCTGCCATTGCCACTGTGTGGGGTGGGTGAGGCAGAGCTGGATCACCTTCGCCTGATGCATCTTGTGAAAGGGTTTCAGTTGCTCCATTCTGTTGGCCTCCTCCTTCCAGCTATCAGTGCTGGTGTGAGTATCTCCACAAACTTAAATTTCAGTTCTATAGCTCACTGTAACTACTGTACGTAAAATACTGGAATTAAATGAGTTTCTGGAAAATGCCAAAAATTTTCTCGTTAAAAATCTAGGATCTTAAAATGTTTTATTGATGACAGTTAATGCAAAATTTTGTTGTTTCCGATGTCGTGGCCACAATGACTAGCCAGATTTTAGCCGCTTTGTTGTGGCAGTTGAATGTTGTTAGTTTTATCGTGTAATAATTGCTACGGTACATTCCTGATTTATTTAGATGTTAGTCCACTGTTTTCTGTTTCACTGATGTAATTAATGTAATCGTATGGTGAACCCATGCATGCTTTATTTCAGTGACACTGAATATGAAATAGGATAACAGCACAATTCTGCAAAATAGAAATACTTCCACTAAAAGACGTGACATTGGTTTTTTTTCAGGTTGGAAACACAAGTACACAATTGGCGTCCAAGCTACTTGAAGCAGTCTATGAGGGTGTGAAGCCTTCATCAAGCAGCACAGCCAACCTCATCAAGCTCAGCCCAGCTTCGCAGCAGCTTGCTACCAAGCTACTGGAGCTTGCATTTGCTATGGGAGTACAGGTAATGACAAGAAAATCATAACCCTTTCCTATTGTTAAGAATATAAGCTGCAACTGATTTATTGAAATTTTGTGATAATCACAAGATCTTTTATACCACTTAAAATTTGTAAATATACATATATATTTTATCACTACTTCCGAGAAAGGATTTTGAGAGGCAATTACAAAATCACAAACACGCGTTTACACACACATGCTAATGCAGACTGCCTCAATGCTAAGAAAGTCATTTAAAGAAAGTTTTATCCAGTTAAAGTTCTTTATTTAGACAGTCCATTGTGTAACAGTTCTTCAATAAAGGTTCCCTGACTGCTGCTAGTTCTGAACAGTCGGGTAGGTTGAGCGTTTGTGAACTTCTAGTTTCATAGTTTACGACTATCACTTAAAATCAGAAATTGATAAAGTATGATATTTTCTAAAGCAGACAGTGACAAATGTTAGTTTCAAAAGTAAGGACTTTTTTTAGAGAAATGAAATTATAATTTTTATGTCATTCAAAATTCCTTGCTTCTTTATTTTCATTCCTTGTTTTAGCACGACCTGTTACTGGGTTATTTGATGGACAGTTCTGGTAAGTTCACATGTGTTTGCAATTTACTGTTTCTCAAAGTAACATAAACAAAAGCATTTAGTTGTTTGAAGCCAACACAGTACACTGGCGAAAAGATACCATTTCTAATTGGTTGAAGTGGAAGGACCGGTTTATGCTGAGTTAATTGTTCTGTTGTTGCACGTGTCTTAATTTATATGGTAATTATGAATTCATTCGTTTAGCACTATTTGACGCTATTTTGGAAATATCTTTGAAATTGGTCTCTTGTTTTAGTTCTGATATCGGCAGGTTACATAATCTTATTGCCGTTGTTGATTTTGCAGCATGATTCGACATCCTTATAACAAAGTGTATGATTCATGTGTTTGTCTTATACGAGTAATCTAAATTGGCCTGTGAGCCGCCATTGATTTCTGAATCTACTAACCCAAAATGTTTTATTCCATAAGCCAAAGTAAAGGTTTTTCAGGTGGCTACGACCTGCTTACGTTATTCTGCGACGTTTTGAAGTGTTTTCTTCTTTAAGATAATTTTTTACCTTCTTCGCACAATCTGCCATGTTCACAACTCATGTTGGCCCGCCATATGTAACCCCAACCCTTCCCTGCGCATGATTGTCAGAGCGGCTTAATGCTAGTTTAATTGCAGCTTTATATTTGTATAGCGACAAAGAAGTAGTTGATCCATGAACAACGTCGCATGACTGATATCTGTATGAGTGTCAGGGTCAAGTGAAGAATGTGTCTTTCAATTGTAGGTCCAGGAGGATTTGGTCCCATGTTCTACAGAACCTTCCAAAGCAGCATCAGTTTACATTTCCTTAAGAATTCGTCATCGATTATTCCACAAATTTTGTCAAAGGCTTCTGATCAGCCTTGGCTGGTAAGTAGTTCTCCTAGTTTTTAAAGAATTAGAAAATATATCTAATTTTCACTTTCCGTTCGATTCTTGTTTTACTTATGCAGGGTTTTTTTTTTCTTTCGTAATTGATATAATAATCAGTAGTTTCTTTCTAATATAAGTTTATCGGTTGTAATGTTCTTGATCAAAATTTAACTATATTTTACCAACAAAGCACACACAGCCTTTGTACAGCTCATTCTCAGTTGTTAAAAAACTAACGCCTGATAAACCAAGTTAGTTAAAATATATGTATTCTGGTTTTGTTTTGAATCTAGGTTTCCTCCATTTTAAACGGAGTTCTAGATGAAGTTACTAGAGATAGGGAACTACGCACAAGGTACTGTACAACTGTTTACCCAAATGACTACCGATTTGAGTTATCGAGTCTACAATACGACACAACACGTGCACAACACAATACAATGCAATGCAATGCAATACAATGCAATATAATACAATACAATACAATACAACACATCACAGTACGGTACGGTACAATACAATACAACAATACAGTACAGCACAGTGCAATGTAATACAACACAAAACAATACAATACAATACAATACAGTACAATACAATACAATACAGTATAGTACAATACAGTACAGTGCAGTACAGTACAGTACAGTACAATACAATACAATGCAATGCAGTACAACACAGTACAGTACAGTACAATACAATACAATGCAGTACAATATAATACAATACAATACAATGCAGTACAATACCATACAGTACAATATAATACAATACAGTACAATACAGTACAGTAGAATACAATATAGTAGAATATAACACAGTACAATACAGTACAGCACAGTGCAATGCAATGCAGTGCAATACATCACAATATCTTTATTTAGTACTAATTTTTACTGTTTTTTGTAAAATACAACAACTATATAAGGATAAATATTAGTAATAAATTTAATAATAGATTATTTATTTAAAAAAATATTGTTAAGGGAGAAGAAATAAATATTAGTTGTTGCTATGGGAATCAGCTGTAAACGTTGCACCTCGTGAAATATTTGCTTCATTTTAGATACGGAACCGCTGTCGTTGTTGCCATCCTCAGCTCATGGCGGCACCTTGAAGGATGGTGTGGCCTGGTTGCTTCTATGGACTTAAAGCAACTGTTACTCTTGATATTGAGGAAAATTCTCAAGGTGAATTCTAAGGTAAAAATTGATTGTCTTTTATCATAGGGCAGGTTTCCAGAGTTACGGTTCAAATTGAAATTTTTACTGGAAACAGAAAATAGAACTAGAAAACTAAGTAGATGGCTTTCCTGTGTTCAGTTGTATTCATGTAAAAGTTATAAATAACCTTAATTTAAGTAACTTTCAGATAATTGTTTTAACGGAAATGTTGAGGAATTTGTGGGAAAAGCTTTTACTCACTTGTTGCTTGCTTTGTTTAAACGTTCTCAGGTTGTTGTCAATCCTCAAAAGCCTTCATTTGCGGGCGTGTTCCATGTGTTTCTATCGCTATTGGGCGATAAAAGTGCTAGCCTTCAATTTAAGGTATCTTTTCTCGTTGTTCAAGCCAATCCTTACGTCGTTTTATAATATATTTGAATTTGGTTGTTGTGAGAATCTTAAAATATCATCATTGTACTTCGTCATGCAGATCGTTGTTTTTTTGTGCTTTATTGTAGTAGTCTGTGCTTTAAAGTGCTCAATCACGTGTGTATGCATAACTGTGTACATGTTTGACTATATAGTTTTGTTGTCTGTTGTTTTTCCAGATTTATTAATACACTCTTTCTTTATATCCCGTGGCGTCTTCGCTGTATTCGGATAAGACTTAACTTGTAAGAACTGTCAATTAAGACGTTCACCACTAGCTAATTACATGGATGATAAGCATCAGATTTTAACTTGCAGAGCCAGATGTTCGAGCTTCTCCCATACTTTACAAAACTTCCGAGTGAGTTGACGTCCAAACTTAGGTATGCACACGTTTGTGTACATTTCAAACACATTTTGATATAACGATTTATGGGTAACTGCCAAGGTAATCGCATAGGGATGCTGTGGATTTCTAGCAAACCTATGCTTTTTGTATACGTCTATAATTTTACTATTTAAAAGCGGTTCAAGTGTTAAATAGAATATTTATAAACTTTAATTGTACTAGTTTTATAAACTGACATGGCTGTGCTTTTTATATAATTTATAAAATTTTAGGAGAGAAATTATGTTTTTTGCTGTTGTAACAGGACTCAGCTGGACAGCGTAGTTGCAGACCATTTTCCACTGAGCTCAACAGAGTTTATGAAAGGAAGTCCCAAGTACAATGAATACATCAGTGCTCTGGACAAGGTAGTGTGCTATAGTAAGATGGCCATACGTAGGGTGGTCAGTGGGACTGCAGCTCATTAGCTTTTGGTTTTACCCCGACTAAAAAAGTGACACTTGCTTTTAGTTTAGTATAATTGTTAAAATGTTTTAAGAGAAGGTTTCCGCTTAATTATTAAAAACCTTTCGAGTTCACGAAAGACTTGCGGCTTCTAGGTCTGGATACGTTCCATCTCAACTTTTTTACCGTTTTTAACCCAAATATCAACTTTTTCAGTCAATTTGTTCCTTACACGTTTAGCTGTGTAACAAGTACAGACGACTGAACTGTGTTCCTTGAGATATATGAACTCAAGAAACTTCTCTGGCGACTGCTAAACTGGTCTCCCCCCACAGGGCATCCATTATTTTCAGTCCTCTGTATTATCTCCTGGTTGAACAGCATAAAATTGTATTACATTTAGTATTTCTCATAGTAAAACTGCTTTCTGTGACGAAGAATATTGTTAGGAAACATAAACTAATATTACTATCAACTATGCTTTTTTAAAGAAATATTTTTCGTTCCCTTTCTCGAAACATAAGCCCTCCCGTCAAAACCGTTGTAAACAATCTTGCAACGGAATCTGCAATTTTCTGAGAGAATATGTTTGCTAAGCACATACACTATTGATCAATGAAGCCAACATTGTCAAAATAAGAATGCAAATCACTGTACTCAATCATAAACTATTCCTTTTAGATGCTAGGCGCGTTTGTATCATCTGGAAGTCTCGATCTTCTCAAGTTGTTAATCAGCATAGTATGCCGTGAAGCTGTGCATACTCACGATGAAGTGATAGAGAAGTCACTCATTGCTTTTATTAGAAGGTTAGTACAACTTCCAAAAGTAATTCGGTCATTTCCCCGTTGTATAGAAATACTTCAAATTTAACTGTTGATAAATGTAAGTATTACATTGTTAAGGTTTATAAACACGATATACTTTAAAGAACCCACACACTTTTCGAGAAGAGTAGGATAATCCCTGTGTTGTAGTGAAGGCCACAGTAGATAAGTGTGTTGTATGGATGTAATTGTAAATGAGTTACTCAATAAAGGAAGTGTGTTTAATCGCTTAACGCCACTCTCTTCTCTATGAGCTCATTTCGTAAGATTTGGTGACATATTTGCCATTTTCTCGCGTTCAATTTCAAGGATGTAAATTTCGGATCATCATTTTATGATGATTGACCTGACAAACTTCTGTAAGTATTTCGGAATTTTTTGGTGAAAATTTAAAGGAGGAGATAAAATTTAAAGATGGTGATTTTTTTGAAGACTTCGATTTTTGGTTTTTTTTAGTAAGTTTAAAATTAAATTTTGGGGTTAATAATTAATAAGTAATGGACGACGCCGAATCGTCGGCTATCCGAAAAGTGACACTTGCTCGCTTAGGACAACTGTTTGGTGGGTCCCTTCAATTTTCTTTCCTTTCTAAATATCTCCCCCAATTCTCTTACCAATCCAACTGTTT
>JANSTQ010065443.1:0-13405 GCA_026167885.1 Bergia puertoricense | reverse complement strand
TCGCGCCCATTACTCTGATGTTAATCTTACACCCATAGCTAGTCGGTTAGTTCTCGGGCCCATAACCCGGAGGTTAGCTCTCACGCCCATTACTCTGATGTTAATCTTACACCCATAACTAGTCGGTTAGTTCTCGGGCCCATAACCCGGAGGTTAGCTCTCACGCCCATTACTCTGATGTTAATCTCGCACCCATAACTAGTCGGTTAGTTCTCGGGCCCATAACCCAGAGGTTAGCTCTCACGCCCATTACTCTGATGTTAATCTTACACCCATAACTAGTCGGTTAGTTCTCGGGCCCATAACCCGGAGGTTAGCTCTCGCGCCCATTACTCCGATGTTAATCTCGCACCCATAACTAGTTGGTTAGCTCTCGGGCCCATAACCCGGAGGTTAGCTCTCGCGCCCATTACTCCAATGTTAGATATCGCATCCATACCTCGGAGGTTAAATGGGGGGTAAGCTTTGTGTACGTAACTCAGATGCATGTCCGAGGATATGACGCGAGAGTTGCCCTCTGGAACCCAGGATTGAAAGACGTCTTACCAGTCATCAACTAATTACATTGAAAACATGTTGAGCACAAAATATATATAAAACTATGTTGGTACAGAAGTTTGAAGAATTGTTCCTACTCCATATGAATATTTCACTTAACAAAACTGTGCCCGATCCTTGTGAACCCTTCCTTCAACAAGACCAACAGCTGGAAAGGGGAGAAGGAGCAACGGAAATTCCTGATATCAAGGGAGAATAGCGAAGAAGCTCTCTGGGTCAGCTTTCACCGTAGTCTTCAACCGACTCTAACATTTTGTGAACGTAGTCCTGTAAGTTCTGTACATCGTTTTCCACTCGCTGTAGCATTGTTAAGAGCTAAAGAAAGGGAGAGACACGTTAAGCCTGCGTATAAATAGATTTTGACAAAACTACTACATTGTGTTTTGCAATGTACACCTCCAGTTAAGAAACTTGCCATGCAGCGATGTAACCGCACACGTTGTCAAAAATACATAACTTGCTTAATGGAAAAGTCCATTTGAGAACGAATGTGTTGTTACATACTAGCTCCTGGGAAGCAACAAACTGAGTCTCACCTCCTTCTGTCCAGCATCCTTTAGATTTTCTAATATTACGGGGTGTCTCTCTTCAAGCTGGGGAAGTTTCCTCAAAACGTCAGAGAAATGTTTCTTTGTTATATCAAGCAGTTCGTCTGTGTACTGCTGTAACTTGTCGGCACTATCTTCCAATATTGTGATTGCATCAACCACCTACAAAATATAACTTAGTTTTAGTAATGGATGACGATGATAATGATAATGATGATGATGATGATAACGATGATATCAAGATTGCTTCGACCACCTACAAAGCTTACTTAGGGTGATGGTTGATGATAATGAATTGATATTGTGAATGCATCAACCACACCAACCTACAAATAATTACTCACTTTTACTATTGACCACCTACACTGTTAAAATTAAGTAATAAGTTATTAAAATAACTTATTACTTAATTTAAGTAATGGATGATGATAATGATAACGGCAATGATGATGCAAATATTGCGATTGCGTTGAACACCCACAAAAAACTACTCACGCTTTTGTAATTGGTCATGATTACAATGATATTAAGGTTGATGAAGACGATGATGGAGATGTTAATGGTAATGATAGCCATTTATTAGCGAACTTTTCGAAGCTCCTACTCAACTATACGAGTTATTTTGAAACATGGGTGACGAATTACAAGTCAAAAATAACACAATAAACAGTGCTCAACAGGTTTGTGGAGGGAAGAGTACGTGCATTCACTGTACAGTACAAAATAAAAATAAAAATGGGAAAAGTCACGGCTGTTTGTGCGAGCATTTTTAACTAGCTGCTCTCAACTGCACCAGTAACTGTATAAATATCTTTCTACTTAAAAACCGTTCAAACGCACTATATCATATATATACTTTTCATCCTACATGCAATTGCATATTTGTAACACCGAGTGTGACGTGACTGAATGAGACTTTGAGATCAACAATCCGAAGATCCAAACAGTGTTGTGTTACTCTAGGCACTCTCCGTTACCTGTCACGACATCACAAGTATAGTCTGAAGGTTAAGTGAGCGCCAATTGGAATCTTCCAGCATATATGAGACATGATATGATATATGACTTGAATTACACATTTTACTCCACACTTCTCCATTCCCAACAGTGAAATTTTGTTCACCAATACCTGACGTCACACATTTCCTATACTTAGTTTGAGAATATTTTGAATACATTTATCTTAGATAGTTTGCTGTGTATCATCAATTCCTGTTCTCTCATAACCAAACAACTTTTTTGTACATTAAAAAAATATAGACGTTGAAATGAAGTCTGCAAGAAGGCAGGAGAGCTTTGACACAAAACAAGATATATAGTTTTTTTTTCGATTGGGGATTTGTTGTCTTATTTCGAATCATGTGAGATAATTATATCTTTGTAATTGGTTGATCGTCTGCATAAATGTAGTTCTGAGAATGACTGCTGTCAGTTGTGACTGGCGCTTCGATAAACTGCGTGGAAGGTTGTCTGGTCAGTCATAAAGTTTGTATTTATAGCATTAGCGTACGCAGTTCTGTTTGCTGTTCGCGTCGCGGTTCAGAGGCAGCAGTCAAAGTCTTAGCAGTATTTTGGTTTTTATGCGGCCGGATTAGTATCTTGAATAAGTCTCTCGTATGCCGCCGATAGAGTCCTACAACGGTTCAATGGATTTGTTTCTAGTTTCGTGCAAAATAATGGAGTAAATTTTTCAGTTTGTTTTTCAGGGCAACCTACCCGGTCTCGTGGAGCATGCTGCAACTCTGAATGGAGTGAGACGTCTTTGTTGTCTTCACTATTGATAAGAGTCATCCGTTTCTGGGTCTACAAACCAAGTGAGTTATCCTGTAAGCTTAGCATTAGAAACGGCAACACACATTTCTTTCCCCCTAGTCATCGTAGGTCTTTCAGTTTATAACAAAAACTCTAAATGCCTTTCAACATTGATCCATCATCTGTAAGTTCAAGAAAGAGCGCCCTCCTGGCTGGGCAAGTAAATTCCCTTGCTAATATGAAGCAGGAACTGAAACACAAATACTGCTCTAGTGGTTCTACCTGTATAGTTCCGTCAGTACAAACAGAAATGGAGTTCCTGTTATAACTAGCCTCCAGATGTTAACCTATCAGTCTATAACACAAAAAACGTTTTCTTAAAAATGCTTTGAGCGTGGGAACCCTGTTGTCTTTTAATGCTTAGGTGACAAACCCAGTCCGCACCTGTTCTTTCAGCTCTCGCACAAGTTGATCCTTTTCACTTTTCAGTTGTCTGACCTCTGCATCGCTCCTGCTGGACGGGGAGAGCTCCATCAGGGCTATGTTGGCGTCCTTCTCTGATATCGTGGCTAAAAGAGCATTTTGTCTGCAAAAACATACATAAAGCTAAGTAATGTTATACGATAAAAGATTCTTTATACACAGGGAAAAAAGGTTAACACACACAAAAAAAGTATTATTAATTTTTGACTTTGTGTGATCAAAATGACGTTTGAACTTTCGACTCCAATAATTACTAATTAACATTTTTTTCTAAGTAATGTTGTTACCATACATGGAATAATAAAAATCGCCCTAAAATAATTAATACTGAATACTGAATAATAATAATAATAATAATAATAATAATAATAATAATGAGTCATCTTCGCCGATTAAAATAAATGGATAAAATAAGGTAAGGTTTTTTAAAAATTATGTTGTAGTTAAAAGCAAACGTTTTCGAGCAGTTTAAACAATAATAATCATAATATATAACATAAAATTAAATTTCTATACATGTATAGCAGTCATATCCAAAGAACACAGTCTGCACAGTCTATGGCACATAACTAGCACAAAAATGAAAGTAATGTAGAAAATACAACAAGAACGAAAAGTAATGGATAAGCTGATGAAGACGACGGACTAAAAGTTAATCTGGCTGCATACCTTGTTTAGCCATATGGTTATTTACCTTTTCCTTTAGATAAGAATGAATTCTGACTATGGGGTTGGTTACTATTAATTTTGTCATCTTCCCGGGATATTATAGACTATAATTTCTTGTTGTTTTAACTCCCTAAAACGCCAAACATTATGGCTCGATGAGAAAACAGTGTATTTTAGACGAGTACTTGAAATTGTTGGTGTTGCTACTGAAAACGGAGAAAAGGAAGATTTTCACCATTTGCAGGTAGAAAGAAATTGTTGGTGTTGCTATTGAAAACAGAGAAAAGGAAGATTTTCACTAACCTCATCTCTAATAACTCTTCTAACATTCTCTGCCTCTCTGTCTTGTAATACGACAGCAGGATATCATTCTCATTGAGTGCCATCATGAGTGACGCGTTCTTCGTGTTTGTAATGGCGGTCTCTACGTGGTTTCTTTCCACCTCGTTCTCCATCTCTTCCAGTTTGTGTGCAGCATCCTCCGAGGTCTCGGAATGCTGGGCTAATAACTCTTCTCGCTCGGCGGCTATCGTTACACTTTCAGTGAGTGCTTCTTCTAGGACTGCAATGCGCTCCTCTCTTTGTTTGAGTTCATCCTTGGAATTAAAAGGACTCTTTCACGTCTTTGTACATTATCAAGTGTTTATTGACAAGAAAACAAAGTTTCAGGCCAAAATATAAATTAACCAGCACTGTTTAGATGCCAATCCAAGTTTTGTAACAGGCAAATGATAGTTGTTACTGGCGGCGACTGAGAGAGAGACCTATGGCCAATTACAGTACTTCTGTCAAACGTCAATAAGCTTCGAACCAATGTCTTCAAATTTGTGTTGAAAAAAGAACATTTTACTACCATGATATATTTTTCAAAATGACATCAGTGAAGTTTGATTAATAAAAATAATTTTAACACTAAAATTACTTAAAAAGATAGTCACATTACGACGCCAACTACCGCCATCTTCAAGAGGAATAAACTGCTTGAACAAACTACATCAATGTTTCTGTTGACTGTAGGGCAGATTATTTCACAAAAATAAGGCATGATTAAGCTAAGATGCGAGAAGTTCATGTCTCATGCAAGTGGCATCTTAGCTTTGTTACATATCATTTTTCTCGTATAAATGATCCCAGAAAATACCTTCAAGTTTTCAACCATTTCATCCGTTTCTCCCTCATGTTTCCTGGCATCGTTTAATATCTGGGCTTGCTTCTCTCGCTCAATCTGTTGACTTCTCTTATGCTGCTGTATCTTCTTACTTTGTTCTTTTAATTGCCTGTTGAAGATTTTAGTTGTGGAACTTAGCTTACTGTTAGAACATTATACATTTGAAACAATTTTATTTAAAATACTGATATGTGGTTTCAAGATTTCACCAATAATTTTTCTGGTATCAAAATCCTGCATATTCGTAGCTCAGCTAAAACACATTCTGGAAAGTTCAAAAGGTGTGTCTTAAAATATTTTAATAAAACTTCTTATGACGCTGCCCACCCGTCACAACCTGTTGCAGCAGAAAAAAGATGTTTAATATAGCTGGATTTCGAGATAGCCCGTAGTAAATTAAAGACAAACAGTGGGAACTGTTTAAAAGGGGGTTCCAAAGATGACCAAGTTGGAGACAACGCGAGATTACCAAAAGACAAAAAAATAACAACACGTGAATGACACTGAATGAATGAAAGAAGGGGGAAGGGAAGTGTTGGTGGCAAGCTTATCTTACACTTGAAAATCAAAAATAAGGACACAATAATTGTGAGTCCACCTCCCCCCTCCTCTCTCCTTGCCAAACTGAGGAAATTTTGCCAGTTTGTGTGTCATTCCACAGGGCAGTTTCGTGCAAGCAGTGCAGCGATAAAGAGCCATAGTACAGTTTTAGAAAAGAAGAAGAAGATATAGGCTCTTCATTTGCGGCGAGAAGATCTGGGAAAATACTGATTTATTGACTTAAAATGTTTTTTTCTTAAAATTCGGAATTTATTTACTACAGGGTCCTTCCCCTAATCCCAATCTAAAATTTAAGGACTTTTTGAGGACTTTCCATGGTACAGTAGAGTCATTTTTATGGACCCGCGGTACAAGCATGCTTCACCCAAATACAAGAAAAAAGCATCCTAAAATCTAGCGAAGTGGCCTCTGATTTAAATAAATGGACTGCAAAACAAAGCTTGGTCTATTTATTAATATATTTGAGGAACTGAGTGTCCTTTCCACAGAAATTCTCACTTGAACACAATTGACATATATAACATTTTGTTGAGTAAAAAATACAAACTTCAACGTCAGGCAAGGACTTTTCATGGACCTCGGAATTTTTTCAACGTTTTTTAAGGACTTTGAGTACTTAATTTTGAAAACGAAAATTTAAGGCGTGTCATGGTTTTTAAGGACCCGTATGAACCCTGTTACTAACAGTATATTCAGAAAATCAAGACGTCTCGTTTTTTAGAGGTTTTGAAAATCAAAAAAGGGGATTTTCCTGGATAAATTGGGACGGTTAACAAATATGTGTATAGCCCAAATGTTTCAACAGGAGAAACAGGTTAACAAGGGTGTCATCGATTGAGGATAAAAATTATTAACCCGTGTGCAACAGCGACAAGAGGAGGTGAGCGAATGAATGGGTTTGTGTGACAATGTGAGAATACAATGTTTGCACTACCAGTTTGGTAAGTAGAAAATTGACCAACTTACAACGAACGAGGTAAATGAACACACTCATTTACTCACTTTTCAAGTTCTTCAATCTTTTTGTCTTTACTAGCAATTTCAGACGACGTCTGTTTACTCTTTGCTTTAACTTCTTCTTTCATTTCCTTTAGCTCCTCGTTCAATTTTCGCATCTCTCTTTCCAGCCTGGAAACTTCTAATTTCTTGCTACTGAATTCAGATGCAACTAGCTCTTTTTCGTTTGTTCTCTAAAAAAAACAATGAGAAAGATGTAAATATTTAAAATATCTGCAGCTCGATCAAAAATTTTATATATTTATTTTTTTATACTCAAAAATTCTATTAAAAAAATATTCTAAACAGGTTTGGGTATCATAGCTGCGGATTAATTTTATTCTTCATGAAGGAATTTAATACATTTGTAATGCACTGAATCTCAACAAGAATATACGCTCTGTAATAAAATGTAGCATGTTTTAAAAATTATACTTTTAGGGAGGGATGACTGATCGACTTGGATCTTGAAAACCTGAATCACATTCAAAATCTTGGTCTTCAATTTCAAGGCACTTACTACCATGATTACTCCTTAGTACTTAAAATATCTTCTTATAAGCCTTACAACCCTCCTCACAGCCTCAGTTTCTCCTCCTAGAACCTACTCTTTGTACCAAGATTTAATCTGAACTTTTTCTTTGCGGAACAGCTTGCCACACAACATCAGGCTACAGTCCAAAACTTGAAAGGGACTGTTTGACAATATCATTGCACAATCTTCCAACTGTTCGAAAAAAAGATGTAAAGAATACAATGATATCGTCTTCTACAAATAATTCAAGCACAACTGTGCCTTAACACATTGTAAATATGAAACGTTTCTTTAAGATGGAAAGTCCCGGCAAAAGGGAGTTTAAAAACTTGATAGGTTTTCAAGTGGATATATAAAGCCTTGTTATTCATCATAAAGTCAACTCTCGCCTTGCGGACACCCCGCTGTTACGGACAAAAGCTAAATCCACGGCTGAAGCCATAAAGAAATGTATGGAAACAACTCCCGCTATTACGGACTTCTGCTATTACGGTATTGCGGACACTTCATGTGGTCCCAAAGTAATAATTTTATTGTTCTTCTCCCGTTACAACGGACAACTTGGACTTTGTATATTTTGCTGTTTGTCCGCGTTTTTTGTAGAAAGAAATGACAAACAATGACAAACAGCAAAATGCAAATAATGAAGACATTTCACGTTCAAGGTCATGTTATAGTAATTTTAAAGCATAACCAAAGTTTTGGAAAGCCCACTAGTTTGTTCAGTTATTTTACCTATATTGTATGATGACGTATCGATATAAACGTGTACTAAAAATTAAAAGAAACTGTAAGTCGAAAGAGAGTATAGCAGTATGCGTTATATGTGATACTTTACAACAAAAAATTGGGTTATTTTCGTCGCACCCTGCTACTGCGGACTCTCGCTATTACGGACACCAAATGACGGTCCCGAAGGTGTCCGCTTTAACGAGAGTTGACTGTACAGTGTACATGTATACCTAATTATCTGATCCTTTAATTCAATTGATAGATAGCAATTTATTTTCATCAATTTTCCAGTCTCCTACAAAATCAAACAGTCAACTATAAAATCAAACAGTCAGCCATTAACTGTACATGTTGTTGCAAAAGTCTCTGCAAAACAACGACATACATGTAATATATAAGTTTATGGAAATGAGAAAAATTGCATACTTGTTCCAGCTGCTCCTCCAGTCTCTTAATTTTTTGTTCCCCAGCACCCAGCCGCATTCCTTTGTCCTCTAGCGACGATTTTGTAGTAGCCAGTTGTCTTTCCTTTTCGGCAATTTCATCCTATACAAATAACAGTATTAATCTGTAACGACTCAGACTCGTCTGTCAGGCACATAAGAGAAAGAGAACTTGTTGGAACACAGGCTTAAGTCAACCTGGAGTGAGAATCAGAGTCACAAGTCTAAATCTACATACTGTACAGTCACTGGTGATTTTTCAATAACAGACCAGTTTCCTATTCCCACTTACCGCTGGTTACAATGAATATAGACTCGTTTATGCAGTGTTGGCGTCGACTTGGATGTTAAATGTTCATAAATTCCAATGTGGATATCAGCTATTCACAGCTCTGTGTATTGTTGGAGACTTGGATCTGGCCAGTATTTATGTAGATTAATTCAACACTGAGTTGAGGCTAACGCTGTACGAATGAGTCTGTTGTCATTGTAATCAACGGCAACTGGGAATAGGAAACTGATCTATTCGGTATTAAATTTGAGTTGGTTCTATGTTGAAAACTTGACAGTTTATGCAACAAGGCCCTGAGTAACGTACCTGCTTTGCGTTCAGCTCGTCCTTGAGAGACTGCACCCTCGCCTCTAGTTTCTCATAGTTTCTCTTCACCAGGGTGACTTCTTCCTTTTGTTCACCAACACTCCGTTTGCGCTGAGACTGGAGGATCTAAAAACAATAGTTCAGAAAGTTATTAAACTTGTCACCAAACTTCATGAGAAAGTGCAACTGTGCTTCTCATAAAAGCAAGGGCATTACACTTTTACAGTTTAACTACAAAAACACATAGAATTATTTTTAAACTGTGTTTCTCTAAGCAACTCAAGGATGGCATCCAGACCACAAACAACACCAGCTGGCAGGCTTGTTGTTTATCTCCACAAGTTAATGTTGTGACCTCTTGTTTGATTGGCCAATAAACAAATAAGTAAGGGGGTAACCATTAAGGTTTGGCCGCTCAGCACTAATAAACAGATATAGTTTACACTTTAACTTAACACATTCAATAAACAAATAGTTCACTTTTGTCTGCGAGTTGTTATTAGCTGTCACAATAGTATATCAAGCAAAATTAGATCTTTAAGTTATATCACTTCTTTAAGAAATGGAGGCATGAATGAAGAGCTTGGTGCAAAAACGTTCTAAGTGACAATTTGGGACCAAAAAATAAAAATTCAAAATTATCGAAGTTTTTTTGCACTAAACACCTCTTCTACTAAAAGCAAATAAATTAATGTCTCCTAATATTTTTTCCGCGAAAACATGCTTCAAAGCATATTTGGTGCAGTTTTATTTTCTGGCCCCAAATCACCACTTAGGCCATTTTTGCACCAAGCTCTTCAAATAATTTTCAATGTAGGTAAATAATAACAGGATTTATTACCACTTAGAAAAAACATCACAAATTATTATCTCTGTACTTGGCCAGGGGACCTACAGGGATTTGTGTATTTGCAGCATTAGTAAACGTCTACAGGAAACTCATACTTATTTACGGTAACTGCATGACAAGATTAAGTTATTAGCTTCTCAGATGGCCCTTGAAGTTGTAGAAGGTCCTCAAGTGTTTTCTTTTAATTTTAATCATCTTAGAAAATTCAAATGTGTCCTTTCTGGTTCCAGTGCATCAGGGACACACACCATTATCCAGTCAACTGGTGATCTATTTTTCAAACAAAAATAAGCTTCAAAACATGTACCTAACTGAAACATTTTCTGTCACAACACTGGCCAGAGAATGAGGGGGTGTATATCATATAGAAAAACTTTTTGAGGAAATTGAGCCCATTTCAACACACACAACTAATCATCCATGTACATTAACAGAACTTACATCAATGTGCCGATCCTTGTCTTTCACTGTCTCTTCCAGATCACTAATTGTGGTAGTGCAGCCAGCATGTTCCGTCTTAAGAGCTGATAGCTGCCCCTTGATAGTTGCCATGGATGTTGATTTTTCTGCCAGGTCTCGCTCAAGATCCTTACACTAACCAAAAGCAAAGCACCAGTCAATGGTTTGTTGAGCACAGAAGGGAGAGGTACTGAGAATATGCATGGTGATTGCCACAAAAACAGTGATCTCCACAGTGGCAAATCGACTCCCTTTGCATTCACTCCCAAAGTACAAAATGATGTGTTCCTGTTTTCAAACTCTCGTGACGTCTTCACAAATTCTTATTAAAAGAATGGGAGAGTTTTGCATTTCACATTGGATTTTGGAGCAAGTGATCACTTCTCTTATTCTCAAAATTAACTACCTAACTATTGTTATTGAGAGTGAAACAGAAAGATCAATGTTAATAAACTTGGTGACTATCACACTGAAATGGTGTTGAGGGTCACGCAATCAATTAGAAAAGCTCTATTTTAGGAAAATTACCAAATAATATCTGAAAAACCAGTTTCTGAGGTTAATATAATGGCAGTAAGAACTCATTTTTTGGAAGAAGATTTAGCTTTAACTCAGTTACAGTAGTTCTTTACTTCTGGCCAAAACATTGCAAAATAACTGTCTGTGGGGAAGCTAAAAAGTCCGTTTTTTCAAAGCATAAAATTTTAAAATAAAAAAAGAGGCAATAATTATTTTTCCAGAACACTAAAACAATTTCCCACAAACACCAGCCACCAGCCCCAGAGTGTAAGTTTCCTTGTTGCCCCACTTACCCTGTCCTTCAAATTAGTGATATGCCTCTCTTTACTATCAATTATACTCTTCAGATTCTCCACTTCATATGAACTCTCAGACTGCTGTGATGAAATATCCTGCATTTTCTT
Source organism: Bergia puertoricense (assembly GCA_026167885.1). NCBI lineage: Eukaryota > Metazoa > Cnidaria > Anthozoa > Zoantharia > Parazoanthidae > Bergia > Bergia puertoricense. Next base: position 2,130 of record JANSTQ010065443.1, on the reverse strand, counting down.
TTCCTTTTCTTTTAGAACTGAATCCTTTTCATCCAGGCGACTTCTGATTGATTCCAACTACAAGTAAATGGACACAAGAACATGGGCATTATTTTGATGGTGATAAGATTAATTGTTCAAAAATGACTGATAAACTAAAATTGAAGAATAATTTTATTTAGTTTTGCTGGTCTACAGGCAGACAAATGGTCATTTGGACAGACAGACAGACAAATAGTCAGTCAGACAGAATGACTAACTGACAAATAGATCAACAGACAGAAAGATATATAGATAGAAAGTTACATACTGTATATAGACAGATACTTACGCTAGATAAATTGACAGACAGATTGAATGACAGATGCTAAGATAATAGACAAATCTATATATACTTAGGGTAGATAGACTGACAGACAGACAGACTGATAGACAGACAGACTGAAGGATAGATGGATGGATGGATGAACAGGAGGGTGGGTGGGCAGACACACAGACAGATACAGTGTAGATAGAATTCAAGCTCAGACAAGTTTCTCACTTCGGACTGAAGGTTCTTGATGTGATGTTCCTTTGCCTGAACTGACGTCTGTAGTACACTGATGTGCTGCTGCTGGTCTGACTGATGCTGTCTCAGGGTCTCAGTCTTGGTTTCCCAGGCCTGCAGTGATGCGTCCTTCTTGGCAATCTCTGCCTTCAGCGACTCCACCTACAGAAAATAATGTTCTCAAATGTTTCCCAATGATTACAATTTAGAAAGTGATGCAAGGTTTGTCCATTCTAATCTGTAGCAAGCGAGATTAGTTTTCAAAAATTTCATTCTGAACATCTTTCTATTAAATCACCTGCCGTAGGGATCAAGAAGGTTGACATGGCCAGTGCGCCCAATGGCCCAAGAGTTTCAAAAGTAATTGGTGATTTTTGAAAAGTATAGGCCATCTGGGTAACATATAATGGGCCAGCCATTACTGCACTAACAAGTTCAAAATGAAACTAGTAAAGTGTAAATTTTTCAAATGTTTTACTGACAACCCCACACATAGTGTTCATGTGTATCATTCAACAAGGGCAATATTAATAGTATTTCTTGTTATCAGGGGTTGAACTCAACAATTACTATGCTATTGTATCTTTATAATGACTGGCTAATAACAAAATTCTGCAGCTAGAATGAAATGTGAATAAAAATTGTTGTTTTTGTTTTGTTTCCAAATCTGACTATCAAATAGAGTTGATTGATTGTCCTATAAGGTTGAAGAGCTGTAAGCCCTGTATATAATAACTATTCTTTGTGAGAATTATTTTTTGCTCAAGAGAGGATAAAAAAGTTATCATTTGGGTGATCAGTGTTATGTACATTTCATGAGGATTTCTGCTTGTTTTAATCAATCTAAAATTTTAAAATGCTTTCAACAACCTGAAGAGGCTTTCTTCAGAATAACAAAATTTAATGAACATGCCAGAAATCAGATGATTCCTCAATTTTTATATGTGTCCATTGGTTAATAAGACTCTGATGGAACTATGTGAGATATAACATGCAACTGTTGCTGTGTTAGTGCTTTTTTCGTTTGAGAAATGATTTGTTGTCTTCTCTATACAATTCAAATTTGCAAAACTCACTATTATTAGTAAATTATACTTAGAATACATATATTTTACCTGTCTGCCTTTTGTTAAACTGATTTCATTTTCATTTACCTTTTAATGACTGCCTAGTCTGACTGTCCATTAATCTTCAGGTCTGACTGTTGTCCACTCTCTATCTGTGTCCACTTCTTTCTCTGTTCATCTGACTGTCCACCCATCTAACTGTGCACTTACTGTCTGACAAACATTCAACTGACTGTCTGACAACTATCTGTCTGTCTTGCTTTTATGTCACTCAGTGCTGTCCAATTCGGTTCAGATGGGTTAGTCTAAACTAACCTTGGTGATTGTATATATAAATGAACACTAGTGTTAAACAAGTAACAACATTTTCTAAATTATTAAGATTATAGTCAATGGAAGTGACGTGGGAACCATAATTATTACGATTGTAGTCAATGGAAGTGACGTGGGAGCCATAATGATTAAGATTATAGTCAATGGAAGTGACGTGGGAACCATAATTATTAAGATTATAGTCAATGGAAGTGACGTGGGAAC
>JANSTQ010065332.1:0-15015 GCA_026167885.1 Bergia puertoricense | reverse complement strand
TGGTGGGCTTATTTCTTTTAAGCATTTTTGAGGTGGGGGGAGGGGGGCCTTAATAGAGAGGGGGGGGGCCTTAATAAATTTCTAGCTCCAAAAGGGGGGCTTAATAGAGAGAGGGGGCTTATTAGAGAATTTACAGTAAATCTGTAGATATTGCGTATTGATTGATTGAACGAATGATTGATTGATTGATTGATTAATTTAACAGATGCTGCGGGAAGCTAAGGAAGAATCTGAAGAGAAAGCACTGCGAGTAGAGGCAAATGAATCATCGTCACCAATGGTGAACTACAGCACAGAGTTTGATCAGTACCAAGGCCTGGCTCATTTAGAGGCACTGGAGATACTGTCGCGCCAGAGTGCTGTCAAGGTTTGTACACAGCTTTAGGAGCTACGTAGTGCGAGTTCTTGTACAAATGCCTTAATTTGGGTTATTATTTTGTAAATACATGTGGCTTAATTAGATCACTTTTCAGCTAGATGTATTCAGCTTTCATGCTCTCTATTTCTTAAAACTCTCTTTGACGCACTAGATTGAGCCACAGTCAGGGCTCATAGAGGTCATAAAACCTGGAAAAGTCGTGAAATTTCATCCTTTCAAATTCTATACCTGCAAAACCTGGAAAACCAAAATTGGTCATGGAAAATCAGAGCTTTGTGTGTGAATGAAGTACATATGTAAATCATGTCATTGATTCATAACAAACTGCTTCGTGCAATATTGTTGGGACTTTTTCAGAATTTTAGATCACGGTTTTCTGAAATAAGGTCATGGGAAAGCTATAGAAAGTCATGGAATTTATATGTAGATATAAAATATGTGTACAAGTCCATCTAAGTTGTTTAGATTTGGAACCCTGGAGCCACCTGGGTGGGCTGGAACACTTGAGGTTGAACACATTGTGGTTTACATAAAACTAATGGTAAATTTTGTTGTCATTGCCTTCAGCTGGAGTCACGAATGATAGACCTGGAAGAAGAGAGCCTGAAAGTTGCTAAACCTCTGCTTCGAGCCATAGAGGAAACTTTCCATATTAGTGAAGATGAGGAAGACGAAGAAGAACCTAGAGAGGGGGATTTCCCATCATCAGTTACTGAGAGTCTGCAGGAGCTAAACGTGGGATGTGTCCCGGATAAACTGCACCGTGTGCAGAAGAAGTCAATGGAATGGATTGATGAGTGTGTCAGAGAACAGGACGAATCGCCAGGGAGCAAGACACCGAGCGATATTTACTCAGTTGCTATCTCAACTCTGGCCGAGATCACGGCGAGGTCCATTGAACAGTTTCACAAATCAGCAGAGCTGATTCTCTTGATGAACAAATCTGAAACGTCGGCACTTGTCAGGGCTCAAAGTTTGCGCAGATTAACAGAGACTGTACAGAGAGAGCTATCGTCCATATCAACAAGTTTTGCCGGCTGTCTGAATACAGCCGCTGACGATGCAGAGAACCCAGAGACCGTTAGCCCACTCATAACAAGTGTGTATCTTGAGTCAGCTAACAGTGTATCCTATGTGACTGATGCCTTTAAACTCTTACGGCCAGTTTTGCAGGTGTCATCACTGGACGAGGCGCAGGCTGGTTGTAGATAACGTTTTCTGCCTTGTTCTCAAACCAGCATTAGGCCAAAAAAATAAAAACTTGTGTTTGCATTGGTAAAGTCTACAACAGACTCTTTTATTTTCTTACTTTTTCCTTAAATGCTTCCGACAAATTCAAATACAGCTGTGCAAATTCCCAAACAAAGTATTGTTCTACCGTATTTAACATTGAGCCAGATTTCCAAGACCGAAATTTGTTTAAGGGTTAGGTCATTGGTCCTCAAAACAGTTTTCTTCAGTTCTGCAAAGGATATACACTTGTATTTTATGTCTGTTCAGAAATTCTCTACTAACAAAATTGTACGGACTTTATCAGTAGCGGGTGTTGGCGATCAACTTCTGTGATCCTTACGAAAGCTTTCTTTTATCTGATGGTCAGCAAAACATACTGGCCAATTGAACGGTGCAGGTGTTGTATAGAATCTTGAATGTTCAATCGGATGGATGTTTAACGCATCAAAGTTGTCTAAAAATAAAGTTTTAAATCCTTTCTACAGTCTATTTTTACCACTAGTACTAAGAATAACATGTATGACCTAGCTTCTTGCTAGCCTAATCCGAACAGTCCCCAGCAGACTAACCCATCTTTAAATGCTATGTTGTATCCATAGTTATATAAAAAATTGGGTTAAACTTCACCCCCTGCCGCCAGTGACCGAGAGCGCGTTATTAAGTAAAAGGGTCTGAGAACGTGAGCGAGTGTTCAGCCTTTGTGGATTGTAAATTTTTGGAGTTTTAAGCAAGCTTTTGCCCTGCGAGGAACTTTGTCTTGAGTATAGTCTACGCATAGCCGCTTAGTTTTTATATTAGTAACGACCGTTAAAACGGCCGAGCGGAGACTGGTACGCGGCGTCTGCACATAGGCTACCTTGAATAACTTTTGGCTCCCATCTAGAGCAACTTTCGTGCAAGAACTGAACTGGCTAGAGACTTCAAACACACAACTTAACTTTGTAATATCGGATTGAGCTCAGTTGTAAAAGAATACTCTAGAATTGTCAGTATTGATCGAACGCGTTTAATTCTTATTTTAAAATAGTCGGCGCTTGAAGATTACCTCACGGCATCTGTTATGATTAGATATAGTGTAAAGAGTCTAGCGGTAAATTTCTGCGTGAATCATTGGTTGAGCATGAACTATCTATACGGTTGAGAGGTGGTACTGTTTGTAACAGTTTGTTGGAAAACTATTTTTGAACAACAAAGTTATTGATACTGCAAACTTGTGTTGTTTAACATTAAAACAATTTCAAAATGTTAATTTAAGCTGCTATCCAGGTTCGGCTAATCAGTTTGATGAGAAACTTTTGAAAGCAAATTTTTAAATTTTTCGCAGCTTTTGAGCATTTCATCTCCACTGAGCAACTTTTCCTAAGTTTGCTAGCACAAACTATAAAAGCCTAGCAAGTGTTGTCATGCCCTTGAAAGCCAATATCAAACAACAAAAGTGTTATGGGAGCTCCATATTTTATTCTGGGGACCGTCAACTTAATTAATCTCCCTGGCGAACAAAGTAAAAAGAAACGCACGAAGCTCGGGGGGGGAGCACAAAATACCCGCGGCCACTCTTCTCAAGAAGCATTAAACTTATACCAACCAAACTTGGTATACTAATTAATTAAAGCTTTATCAGATGATCAGTTATCTAATTAACCTTTATGACGTCATAGGACGCCATTTTGGATTTCATGGCCGCCGTATATGGTGGCAAAGCTAGCGCAGTCGGTTAGATCTCAGACTGCCACATATGAGGTCCCGGGTTCAATCCCCGGCTACCGTGGGGGGTTGAATATTTCGGTGACCTTCTTTCCACCAAAGTTGACTCAGCTTTCAATCCTTCCGAGGTCGGTAAAATGAGTACCAGCATGCTGGGAAGTAGAGTATCGCACTTGTAAAGCGCATTTGAGCATATTTACATGGGAAATGCGCTATGTAAATACAACACTTTACTTTATCTTTATCACGGCATCTGTCTAGACTAGCCCCTATGGTTATTATGGATGACCTGCACTCTAATCCTGTATATCTTCCTTCATTTTTTATTTTTTCTGAAACTTGTATATTGAATCAAGAGTGCTAAGTAAATTTTTGTTGTTGTTGTTTATAAGTTTATTGCCACGTTACATGGGCGAGGCAGATCGGAAAAGCTTCTTACAAATTCACGCGGACTACTTATAAAGTACATTTGGCACCTACTCTTTGCGTTCAAATTGTCAAGACCAGCAATTTTGGATTAGAAACGAGAACTGGTGTACTAACACGGCATAAATAATTAATTATCACTTTCCAGAAGGGCTTTACAGAGGCAATAATATTTTTTCGTAACAGTTGTAATTTTTACGTACGAGTCTACACAAGCGTATATACTGATACAAATCCGTGTAATAACCATTTCTAAAGAAAAATCATTTCAAAGCTTGCTCTTCGAATTCGATTCAAAAATTGCTCAAAAATGTTGACGGTTTTGCAAATATTGTAAACTTTAATGTTCTCCATCTACACAGCATACGTCACCATATGTAGTGTATCTGTTCCATTAAAAAAGGTACACCGACCGCTACTAGCTCAGAATTGTGAATTTCTATAGTTTTATAAGTTGCTCCTTTCTATTTTATAAAATCCTTTTTTTTTGAGACTGAAAAATTTAAGACACGTTAAGAACAAACTTCAGCCATAGTGAGATGAAGAAAGGAATGCTTATTTCTATAAATTACGAAATGGAACGGAGATCCCCTGCTCAATATCGTGAGAGTGCAGTGCAGTTTCACATTTTGTTGTGGTAAACAGGCGATAGCAGCCCATTTGGGTACCATTGATGAACTGAGTTAGATGTTGGCAACAGTCCTCGAATATATACAAATTCACGCGGACTACTTTCAAAGCACGTTTGACACCTATTCTTTGTCTGCAAACTGTCAAAACCAGCATGAATTAGAAATGAGATGGGACACACACGTACATATTTTATTACCACTTTCCAGAAGGGTTTTACAGAGGCAATTATGTATAATTACAATTGTAATGCTTACGCACACATTTACACATCCACATACAGTACACTAATAGTAATAGAGTATTAGAGATCCGAATAATGCCTGAAGCTTGTACTCTAAAGGTTACTCAAGTGTAAGCTTCAAGTTTCTTTGTCTGGGCGCATACTAGACCATATGTTGTGCAACTGTTATATAATTTAAAAAAAACCCTGAGAGCTGCTTGTTGTATAAAGTTTTATGTCGAGAATTATGGATTTCTAGTCTTACGACTGGTCACACCTTTTTTTTTAGAAGAACACTCAGGCTGAAATATGCCAAAATGTAGAACATGCTAAATTAAGAACACATCTGTTTCCACAGCTTTTGGAAATGGAACGGAGAACCATTGTTAAATATCGTAGAACGTTCAATCCCAATTAAAAAAGACGTTCTTTTTAAAAAATGTTTTATCTTTACACAACTTACAGTTTAATCGGGCGGACTCTGGGGTACATCCTGTCAGGCACTTAATGGCCATTATGGCGTCGCTACACTGACTGGGTCAAGGCAGAACTTACGTGGTCATTATTTATTAGTCCGCTCACGTACTACTGAGCTATGCGGCAGGCGACCCAACTTGAACAAGCACAACACAAAGCAAAAACGGCCATTCTGAGTAATAACGAGGGGGGCCATCCTGAAAACTGGGTTCAGTTTTGATTTGAGAAAATAGACAAAAAAAACATTTCTGGTAAACAAAGTCAAAGAATTTTTCGGTATCTGCGTTCTTGCCGCTGGCTTGAACAATAACAACGAAAGTTTGGTTTTGAAAATCTAATATGTACATTATTAGTATATATTTTGTTATGTCTGTTCGAAGACGTAGTAAGTATGTGCCACTCTGATATAAATGTTACCTTAGGCATTTTTTGTGGTAAGAAAAACTGAAGCCGAATTTAATCCAAGTCGAACTATTTTCTGCTGGTAAAAATTTAACAAAACTGTGGAATCTTTTATATGTTTTTCAATCTGTAAAAACCAGTCTTCACTACAGCGTAAACTGACAAAGGGACACTAATTTGATCTACATATAAATAAAAGACCGTCAAACTGGTAAACAAGAACAGCTGAGCGGACCAACAATAAAAATAAACTTGGTGTGAACAAAAAGGCGCCGAAGGATGCCGAGTTTCCTTAGTTCACTGTGATTACTGGCAGATAATTCAACAGATGTGTTCCGTTTGGGGTCTAATAACTGCACCCACCTGCTGGTTTAATAAATTTTAGTCACACCTTATTTTTTGTTTTAATAGTTTATGCATTTATGTTTTCAAGATCCTTTTCTGCCACCGCACATTATTTATGAACTCATATATATTGACTTGTTTGCATTTCAAGTAATTCACCGATTTAATTAATTGTGATTGGTTGCTTTTTATATTATGTTGGGATTGTTTGAGTTTAAAAAAATTATTGCCAATAAATCGCGGTCAAGGAAGCTCAAGTTATGATATAACAGGTATTCATTTGGTGAACTTGCTCCCAGCAGGTTTGTCAGTTTTGATTTAGTCGTCGAATTCAGCCCAAGCGTGAGATCGAGAATTCATTGGCAGGTAACCAACAAAAGCCTTCCAGGAAGTTTTTATAAAATGCACGATATGTACATTTTACTTTTGATTGTGCGTTTTACGAAGTATATCAGAATGCTCTTGTTACAACCCACAAAGAAGACTTAGTAATTTGTGTGGTTACTTGGATAATCCATTTCTATTTTACCTCTACCAATCAAACCGGACAGAAAGCATAGTTGGGCTTACGAAAATGTTTGATTTGTAATGCAAATATCCACTCCAACTGTTGACAGCTTTTTGTTTCTTTTCAATTTTCGCATAATTACTTGCTTGTGACTTCACATTCAATGTGTACAAAAACCAAGCACGCGACTTAAGGGAGAATTGACTGAAGCGTGTAAGTACAACGACACTGTATTGTGATGAGCCCCGGCGTATGAAGATATGGAAAAAGCTTGGTCTGTAGTTGCTATTCTTCTCTTTTTTCTTACTTTTGATCCAATTTGCGTCGATTCAGATGGCACAACCAATGGTCAGTCGTTCAATTGTCTGTTTCCGAGTTATCTTCAAACGGATTGTGATAAACCACACAGCGTTTGCAAATGGTCGCAAGGGAAGCGATTTACTTCGAGGGAATTCGCTTCCTCTGCTCGATGGTGGGGTTATCGAGGCCACGGAGAGTGGAACTGGATTATCAGCGAAGGGATTGCCAAAGCTGTATCTTCACCTGAATTGAAGAGCTCAGTCGAAAGTGGCGAGACAATTTATTCTTGTTACAAAAGCGTGGGAAGCGATACATTCCTCGTCTCATACAAAGACTCGAGAAACGAGAACGCCGTGAGTTTTGCATGTATCCAGTTTGTACAGAGGGGATTAAATGTGGTTCAGTACAGGATAAGCCCATTTGAGACAAATCCAAACAACACGCGATGTGATAGTAACAGTTTGATCACACACGAAGATCCGCTTGTGGCTAATGTTTATATTGAGCTACCGGACTGCCCGAATGTGCTTCAAGGCGGTTATAAAATCACGAAAATTTATAACAGATTGAAAGACCTAACTTGCACATTTGGTCGCGGTACTTCTGCGATATTTGAGTCAGATTGCTTAGCTAAAGAAGGTCTCTATATTGACCTGGGAATGAGCAGTAACTGCTCGCGAGATACACTTCTCCGCTACAATATTTATGACGTAAACTTTCGCTGTTATAGTCGACCGTGGACGAATAATGGACTCACATTTTTCATTACTACTCGAAGACCAAGATGGAGAAACGAGTATGAGTCATTTGAGTTTCAATGCATAATGTTTGAGGAAACAGAATTTAAAAAACCGATCAATTCGTCTTCGGAAGCAATTAAACTTTACATCTTCAACAATCCTCATTGTCCGCAAGAAGCAGCTTCTCCAAAATCCGCGCGTGGACTGGGCCAAGCTCATTCAATTTTGTATCTTGAAAAATACTCCAACATTTCTACCATTAACAGCGAACCAGGGTGTACATTCCCAGAAGAACTAACCGGAAAATGGATAGAAAAGTCAACCCATATGGGCATCAAAGAGATCAACATTAAACATGCAACAGTCACTGTTCCGCCTTATGGTCAATTTATATGCAAGCAGCGTTATACGTTCAACCGTGAGAATCCTCATCAATGCGCGAACAGTGGAAGCGGGGGACAATGGTTGGGTGAAGGTCGGGTTCGCTTCTATTTCGATGACTTTATTTTGTCTAGCAACTTCTCAAACGGCTGCAGACAAAGGGTAACTCGTTTGGGATTGACAGAAACTCTTCAAGATAAGGCCTTAGTGTACCGCTTGTCGCAAAGCGAGCCAATGAAGACAAGCTGGTCAACTCCGGAAGAATATTATCAGTTGATGCTGCTGAAAAGATTCTGCTCAGCTTTGTACATTTTTGAAAGAGATCCTTACCCATTTTGGGGACGGAATATAGAGAAGATAATCCTGAAGTCCCCGTTAACACAACTATCCAGAACAAAATGTTCTCTACTTAATGAGAGAGATATCATGTACAATTTTAAAGCAGTTCATACTGATCCGAAACAAGGCACTTGTTGGGATGAAAAGTCTTCGATTGAAATAGGTTGTAAAACAAACGAAGACGAAAATTTAAGACAATCAAGTGCGTGGAAAATAAGTGTGAGATACGGTGATAACTGCACACACGATGATGTTACCTATGATTGTATCGGAAAACTTCATATGTTTGGTGAGTTTTCTTTAATACAGAACCCAAAAAAAGACGCAATCTATTGTGCATTTTATGATAGCGAGAAGAGACAAATTTTCCGAATGGATTCTCTACAGTGTTCGGATGTAGACTGGGGTGTTGGTTATGGTAAACCCAGCAATTTCTACGAGAGGTTTGACTTGAGGTATCCGTCTAGATGCCCAGTTAGAACCAACTCAAATAACCACAGCAGAAACACTCGAGTGCCGCCCAACAAACAACCAAATGGGACTGTAAGAAATGGCAACTTTAAAATAATTGCTTGTTTTATTCCTTTTTTAATTGCAAAGTTTTGTAGCGATAACTTATGAAATGAAGTTTTAATTTGTTATGAATTGATCATAAAACCAAGGCAAAAGTACTGATTTCCTGACCCCGCCTGTTTCTTGTTTGTACGCGAATTACTTGTCAGAATATTTATAGGAATCTTTTGACCGGAAATTGAAGTTTGTCACAGTGAATCTTGGCCCAAAAATTTGTCTGATCTGGCAGATATACTCCTGCCAGTACAGATTATCAAACCAATGTACTTGGAAACGCGACAAGCGTTGCATTTTGCAGGGGCGGATTTAGGGAAGGGGCCAAGGGGGCCTAGGTCCCCCTTTCTTTGGCAGTTCTGCAAGCATTTTATAAGAAAAACACTGAAATATAGCACATTTTCCCTTTTTGCTCCCCCCCCCCCCCTTTCCGGAATTTTGAGTATGCTCCACCCTTAACCTTTCTCAGATTTCTGGATCCGCCTCTGTCTGGGGACGGAGTCTGAATCAATGAATGTAAAATATATTTGCCTGGTTTCTGTTTGCTTCAGCCAGTTACGATGTTTACGCACTTAAGCTTCATGCATTGACACTAGACAATAATATCTTGACTAACGTAGGTTATCGGAAGGTGTTGAGATCTCGCACAGAAAAACAACAAAAATATCAAAAACAATACTAGAATAGTTAGAGAGCCGCCAGCCGAGCCTATGTCAGACTTTTTTTATGTGGTCTAATAGCGCGACGAATGCCGGTCGGTTTTCAAAGAGCTTTTACATAAGAACTGTAATTGTACGTAAACAAATACTTGTGCTGCCAAAAAAACTTCTGTTTTTAAGAACTAAATAATCCTAATTTCGTCCAAGGCTTATTCTTCTTTAGTTTTGGATAGAGTTAGCTAAATGTCGTAATATACCTATATTTTGATGTGGTTTCAGACAAAAGTGAAACGACACATTTAGCTAAAGGTAGCCAGAAAATGGAGCGGGACCAAGCGAAATTTTAGCGTGCCAAAAATGTAATAGTAATAAAAATAAGAATGTTATTAATAATAATGTTTTTGGAACATTGTGGACGAGACTTCTCCGCCGGGGTCCTTAAGTCGCCGCGAATGAAGGCTACCTATCGGGACTTAAGGTGATTTAAAAACATTGGTCAGATAAGTGACTGCAACTTGGTGCAACTTAAGGAGACTTTAGTTAGCGATTTGAGGAAAATTGGTCAAAAAAACTGACCGTAACTTAGTGCACTTAAGGCGACTTAAAGCGACTTTGTGCGACTTAAGGCGACTTAAGGACTACTGGAATATATAGGCCTTAGATGGCTCTCAATGCTCTTAGAGTGAAACCACTATATTATGATATAACTAATTGCATTGAGAACTGCTACAGAAACTAATTGCATCTCCTTCAGTTATACTTATAAGTACACTGATAATTCACTGAAATGTTGTGGGGAACTAAAAACTTCAAAACTATGACTAATAACTACGATGTTGTAATAAAACAACTAATATTAATTGAAGCCAAATTATAGCTATTAAAAGGTAGTCTGTAGTGACACTTTAAAACAGTTCACACTGAAAGTATGTTCTGGTATGACGTTATAGAGCTTTGAGACAGCAACCGAGAATGCACTAGGTCTGTCACTATAAACTTGCATTGTTGGCGCTAGGCACAGTCCAATGCAATACTGCTGCAGTTGGCACGGGGAGATCTTTGAATGAGGCTCAAGAAAGATAGCGTCGAGAGGTCAGATAGAGAAGTAGTAAGACCCAAACTTCTTCCATTTTCTTTCTGGCATCAAGTGGCATGAACACACAGAGATCTGCCATTTTTTTCTGCAGAAGTCGCTCTGGTTAATTTTGATAAGAAAGAAAAGACATTTCATAGGGTGTATAAATTAAAGACTTTTTTTCAAAACTGCGTGCACGGACCGCGGAGCTTCTTTGAGATTGGGGGGGGGGGCTGATTAGTGACTCAATATTGGCGGGGCTGAACACACTTTCTAAAATATTGATGGGGCTAAAACCCCTCCAGCCCCTTGCTCCGCGGTGCCTGGCGTGGCATAGTTGATATTACGGGCTAACCTTTATCTCAATTCACTCAACTCTCAAGCTTCTTCTTTTAATATCGGTGACGGTAAATTACAAAATTAATTTGCATAAATGCAAAAATATACGTCAAACATTCGCAGATGTAAATTATCGTAAAATCTGCATGTATTTTGTTGAATTCCACGTTTCTGCATTCACTAAAGTTTTTCAATTCGATTTAGGTTTAAGGATAAAATTAACAGTGAGTCAAAAACTATATTTTACACTGTGGGTATCTGCACATCCGTTGTTTGAATATTCCCTTATTTAATTAGGCAAATGGTCCCTTGTTTTTCTAACTTAACGTATGAGAGTTCTTGATCATTATGTCAATATATGTACGGAAAGAGAAAGATATTTATAATGCGGATTAAATTTTCACTTTCAGCTGCAAATTCAGATTAAAAATGTTATCAATCCACTGCAGGGCATGTTTTCATGTTGTCACCCTGTTTTTACAGTCTAAGTCGTCTAATGACGACGGCCTTGTTGATCGGAGATAAGTCAAGGCGACAACATTTGATCTCAGGTTATTTGCATACAAGATTGAGATATAACGTGACTGGCCGTCTGACATGAGCGTGAAGACACGTTGAAGAAAGAAAACCGCCGTTCCATAAGATCGAATAATAAAAATCAACTTCTAAAAACTCCCTTGTGAAAAGGAATGGAATTTGGAAAAAACCGGTTGTGGAGTTGAATGCTTTTTCTCCAGGGGGTCACTCCATTGATTGGTTGTCGGGGGCACTCGTCGGTATTTACTTCGCCTAAGAATGGCACCACCCTGAAAATGCCCGTTCATGAATTAACACGTGCATCCTAAAACGCCATCTTTGTTTATTAGTTTAGCGATAACCTAACTGAAAACTTTCTCTAGTTTACTTGTGAATGATTATTGTTTTAGGACTACTTGTTATTCTTTAAAATACTAAGTTTGGTCCGTGGGCATGGAAGGTGGACTAAATCCGCTGTTACGCCGGGCCAATGGACCAGTGTATAAAATTTGCTTCTCTCTCTCTCGTTCTTTTAAAGATGGCGTTTTGAATCAGGTAAAACGTGATAAAGTCATTTTCCTGGGCACAGTATTTTGCTGTAGGAGACAGTCTTTGACAAAGCATGCAACAATAATTAACCTTGAACTTCCACACACTATTGAAGCAGTTGGCTTATCTCCTCATCTCCACTCTCCAGTCATTAAGGCGGCTGCATTCAGTAGAGGCTACTTGTAAACGGCGGCAGAAAAAAGCAGTGATCAAACGTTGATGCAAGTCAATACAGTACAAATTTTATTTGCATTTATTTGGTCAACAACTTGCATTGACTTTGAGAGAGTTTAAGTTTGACTGCAAGTCCATGCAAATTCTTCATCGGTGGCCTTACAAAGCGCAAGTTAAGCACGAGTTTGAAGGTCAAAACTTGCGTTGAAATGCAGTTACATTTTCCCAGAGCTTAATTATTGAAAAGCAAACTCAGCTCGTATCTGACACATTAGTCATTACTGAATACTGACGCGTGCGCGTCTAACTCAGAAAGTACAAAAAAGTTCAAAACATAACATGAATAATCAAACAATAATCATGGATAATTGCCAATTTGTGTCAACCTAAGCAAAACAAACAAAAACTTTAAAAATACCCCCCAAAAATGTAACGGGGCGCGAGCATAAATTGTAACCTATATCGAAGACTGTTCAATTTATTTTGTACAATTCCCGTTTTCTACTACAAAGACTTTCAGATGGTGTACAGATTTCTGCTGCACTGAAAAGGGAAGAAAAATGTTTTACCGTTCGCCTGAATATCTGCTTGAGACACACAACATTATCTTGACGGTCACTATAAAACAGAGCCTGCAGACTGGGTATAAAATGCGGATTGAGAAGAAAATTTGGAAAGGTTTCATATAAACAAAACAATAATAGTTAAGTCTTCAATTTGAAACTGCCCTAAACGCCTGTGGCACGTTATGGAAATCCGCTTTATCCAGTTAAACTTAAGTGAGAATGGAAAGTTCTCCCGCCAGATGGTCACACTTTAATAGTGTTAACGTTTATTTTCTAAGGCCTTCAGTCTTCACGTTCGAGGCTTGTTTTAAAGACTCGGTTCCCCTACTTTTCGTTGCCGAAAATTTTGGTTTGGCAAAATATTCAGTCTCGTGATCTTTTCACGAATCTTTTTATCAGAAATAATGTTGTTAGACTTGCTTTTTGAGCAACTCCTGCTTCTGTTCGAGAAGTCAATCAGCTGCTGGATATTTCCACTAAACTAGGCAGAAGCGGTTTCCCACTGATTATGACTGATAGACATGGTTTTTAATTTGTGTGGGAACCCAATTTGAGAAGGGGTATGCGCTTGGTTTGGTGTATGCCGAGCCCTCCCCCCCCTCCCCCCGCCACACCTTTTAAAACACTCCGCCGCCTCTGTACATGCTTCTTAATAGGAACAATTTTATACAAAAGATAAGGCTCAAAATTCGCTCAGATTTGTAATCTGATTGTTAAATATTCCAGAGCTTCAGTTTAATCTCCATGCTTGTATGCAGTTTTTTTTCAGCCAATTTGAAAAATAGGGCGTGAGCCGAAAACTTGTTAAAAACCCGTATGTATTGCGTCTGATTCAGGCATACACCGTTACTCTAGATATTTACAATTATTTCACATACACTAAACTTTGTTCACTCCACTCTAACGTGTCGCACACAATCTTATTCCTCTGACTCTGTCTCTCTGTCGGTCTCTGTCTGTCCCTATTTGTGTCTCTTTTCAGTCTCCCCCCTCTCTGTCTGTCTGTTTGTCTGTCTGTCTCTGTCTCTTTGTCACTGTCTGTTGTCTGTCTCTGTCTTTCTCTCTCTCTCTGTTTCTGTTTCTGTCTGTCTGTCTGTCTGTCTGTCTCTGTCTCTGTCTGTCTGTCTGTCTGTTTCTCACACACACACACACACACACACACACACACACGACACACGACACACACACACACGACACACACACTCACACTTCCACTGAGGCCTTCCATTTATAGAGAAACCAGCAATTTCAACATCGTGATTCGCTCATGAAAATGCGTAACAACCAAAAGCCAGTATTGTAAAAAACGTAATGAATTTCTGTCATCGTACTATACTACGTTATTTTCTTTCTAATCGTAAAACATCATGAAAATGAGGAACCATTTACAATCCGTCTCCCAAAATGGACTGAAAACGCTATCCGCCAGTCTATAATAGACCCCCTGTTTACAACCACTTTTTGATTAAAAAAACGTTGCACTTCAACGCTGTTAAAAATTACGAAACCAAATAAAATTATTTTAAAAAGTCAATGCGTTTGGGAAGGAAATTCAGCTATCGCCGGATATCGGTCATGACGTCCGCAGATGTTGCAGGGGTCTGGATCCGAGAGATCAAGGAGGGCGAAGAGACAGAAAGGGAAAGATCCGCCATTTTGATTTGGGAAAGTTTCAAGTCTGACTAGAGGAAAATTAAGGTGCAAAGTTTGACAAAAATATCAAGTGTTTGGTTGAGTGGTTCCTATTGTTGTAAGGCTTTCTACTGAAAGCCCAAAATGTTGCAAAACCGAAGCTACGAGCCGGTAAGTGATGTGAAGTGACAGTCCGGTTTTGAGCTTTGTTCTTATGTCTTGGCTTAACCTAAGTGACTGCTCATTTGATATTTTATACACAACGTGGCAGTTCATCGATTGTTTCGCTGATTATTAGTTAACACACTCAAACCTGAGTGACTCCAAAACATAGCAATCTACTACCTTTTTACATGTCGAATTTCTGCGTTTTAGAAAGTAATTTATATACGGAATTCTGAGATCTGCATTCTGAGATCTTTTTGATCCAAACGAGAAGAGTATAAATAATTCTTCGTGGTAAAACGTGTTCTCGTGACTACTGGCTGTTCTGCTCAAGTAAAGAAAAATGATTTATTGAAGCAAACCTGAACGGATGAAAAACGATGGAAGTCAATTCAACAATTGTCTCCCTAAAAACGTTATAGTTTATGGATTGGCGCTGATTAATAATTGTAATTGTTCACAGTCCTAATTTATTCTGGTATATGTTACCTTATTTTTGGTTCCACTTGTTATCTGTATGGACTAGTCCTAGCAGCTGTAAAATAATCTGAGCACAATATTTGTTCCATACAGGGGTGGATTTAGGGGAGCCCCCCCCCTTTCTTTGGCGATTTTGCAGGCATTTTATAAGAAAAACACTGACATGTACCTCTTTTGGAGCAAATTTTTCCTTTTGCGAAATTAGG